>CM053789.1:414552607-414627607 GCA_028749045.1 Cupressus sempervirens | reverse complement strand
GCACCATTACTAAGAATAGAAAAATGTGCACCTAAAATGAAAGCTTTAATCCATTTACACTACCCAGAAGAAAAACCAAACTGATGAAGGACTAGAAGAAGAAAAGACCAATTCAATTTATCATAAGCCTTCATCATATCTAATTTGACAATAAAGGCTACAATATTATGTTCTTTGATGGAACAAAGGGTCTCATGGGTTATCTCCCTCAGTTATTTCTCGACTAGGAACAAAACCCCCTTGTTCTATCGATATGATTTTTGGAATAATGGGCTTAAGTCGCAAGTAAATAGCCCTTGTGATAATCATAAAGATATTGTTACATAAAGAAATAGGATAGAAATCAGCAAAAGAATAGAGATCATTAACCTTTGGGATGAGAGCAATATTCATGGTATTAAAGTTCTTCAAAATGGAATCATTTTTCCTAGATTCTTCAAGAACCTTAGGAAATTTAAAACCCATGACATCCCAACATTTTTGAAAAAATAATGCAATGAACCCATCAACGCCTAGTGCCTTATTAGTAGGCATAGAAATGACTACAACATGTATCTCAGAAATAGTAAATGGGGCCATAAGAATTAGATTGTCTTATTGTGTAATCAAAGAAAGAATAGAATTCAAGATCTCATCCACAAGGGGAGAAGAGGAAGAGATCCTGCAGTGTAGGGGAAAGTTGATTAGAGAAGAACCTTACACTCAATTTGAATACCCTCAGTGTTAGAAATCAAATTTCCTAGATGGTCATGAATTGTATAGATTGTGTTCTTAGCCTTCTTTTGTTTGGTAGATGCATGAAAAGACTTAGTATCATATTGTGTTCTTAGCCACAATTCTCTAAAATTTTGTCTCCAATACTCTTCTTCTAGCTTACATAATTCAGACAACTCCTCTTGCAAATTCTTCTATCTTGAATGCATATTAGAATTTAAACCATGGAGTAAAAAAATTTTGCTAATCTCATCATAACTAGATTTTGCAAAGATAAGAGGTGAGGGACAATGATGATCTATTAAATCAGTATCTAAAACTATTTTAATGAATCTTTTTTTTTTCTCTTTTCCAATGAAATTTCATAATTTTTTTAAGACAAACATCTTGATCTAAAAAGTATATGACTTGTCACATCCAACATTCCTTGACAAGAGCAACCACAACTGGCAATGTCCTCTATTTCTAGATCTTGATTTCATGTACTGGTCATTCTATGTCTCTTATGCCAAAGTATGTACTTTATGTTTTCATTCCTTTATGTGTTAGTTACTATTAATATTTATCAAATGTTGTCCCTAGATCTTGCATTCATTTCAAATACTTCTATAATTCATCTTTTACTCAATTAAATAGGAGTGAGATCTAATAATCATTCTATTTGATTAAGGTTGAATTACAAATTGTGTCCTTGTCTAATGTAATTGGGATTGGAAGAAAGTTAATTCCAAACTTAGATAGCCAAACATGTAAATCCCTATATCCACCACTATTATCATTTGAATCAACTCATAAAAAAAAATTAATTAATTAATGAGAAATATTTAAAATCAAATATTTCTTTACATGTGGGATATTTTACATAAATACATGACTTGATTTTAGCATATATTAATTTCCAATAGTATACCTAAATAAATGCACTAATGAAGTGTATCACATAGGTTGATGATACTTTCCCTACTCTAGTATTTGTAGTCTGCCCTAATTAAGTATATCACTTAGGTTTATGATGTACTTTCCATACTTTACTCCTTGCACTATCATGTGTAGACTTATGAGTACATGTTGAGATTATAATAAAGAGCTATTTTACATATAATGTAATTATTTTCATGGAGGCGACCTATTTCATGTAATTCGACCTCCTCCAACTAGGTCACCCATGTTATCTTGCAATGTGGTGTTTACCTCCTAATTCATCTATAACATTAGTTCATTTCAAGAGAGTGGTGACATGGACCTTTTATACCCCATTAGTAGGCCAATATATGCTACTAGCTTATCTTGATCCACTATCATATTGTTCAAACCTAGCCAAAGTAGCCTCTATAGATTGTCTTATTATATCCTCTTAGTGAATCCACTCAACTTTGTAGGTAGGTTGTGTCTATTCCTTGTATAACCAAGGCACAATATACCATAGATGTATAGATGAAAAGATAAGAGAGAAAAGAAAACCATCCCTCATGTTTATGATAACCAAATATTTTATATGTTGGTATTATTGAAATCATTTTCCGTTGCCCCCAAAAGCTCAAACTATCAATGGCCAATAAATTTGAAATTAACCTAATCCATGGGAGGTAGTTAAGACATGGCATGAATCTCCAAGGAAGTGTTGACTACAAATTCAACAATCTATTTATTAGCATCGACTAAGCCTTCAGTACCCACTAAAGGGAGACTCAAAACTATTAACCAAGGCTCCAATAATAATTGTTGGAATCTCTTCCATTAAACCACAATATCAAATTGTTGATGTCTAATAGAAATTCAAGATTTGACTGATCCATGGATGATAATTAAGCCATGTCAAAATGCTCCAATTGGGTGTTGACCACCAAGCCAACATGTATGACTAAAATAAATTAGGTAAGAGGTCTAATGACAAATGAAACAAAAATTCAATCAAGATTTCTTGTTTTATTTCATCATTGTATCATTGATTAAATGTGATAACAAAAAAAATTCTTAAAATTCAAAATTGAGAAAACCATTGTAATTAGATCTTTGACCACCACTATGTTCAATCTATACCTATCAAATATGTTCAATACCAAATATTTCCTTTACATCTCCTCCAATGAGCATGGCTTGTTAGGAATATTTAGTGCATTAAACAAAGAAAACCACTTCATTGCTTTAGATAAAATATAAGCACCCTTAAAAATGATTTGAACAAAAAGTCATTCGTTGGTCTTAATATTCAAGTATTTTTTCTATGTTTCTAGGAGCATTGCTAACTCATTTTAAAACCAAAGCTAAACTTTTCATTGGAGCTGGGTATTTGATTTTCCTTCTAAATTATAAATTCAAATTGACTAACAACAACTAAAAATATATTAACCAAATGCCTCTATTGAATCATGTATAGTGTATCTTATCAATACACTAATAATAATTTCCTTAATATAACTTGTCAAAATCTTAAACTTAATATATTTCCATAATCCATTATTTATTGTATAAAAAATTACCCATTCAACAATTTATACAATTTTTTTCTCAAAATATTTTTTTAAATCTATTTATCTAAATAATAACTACTAACATTTATCTACATAATTGACATGCAATTTCTATAATCCATTATTTTTTTAAAATAACTTCACTAAAATAAATTACTATTGAAATAAAACTACGGAATTGAAATATACTTTTTAGTTTTTGGAAAATAAAAACCTTCTCGTCATAAGCCTTGTTGCTTCTATTGAGTTGCTTTCATTTTAATGGCTAACTTTGGGGAAAAATGTAATGAACTTTTAATCTTGGTGTCTTGTTCCATATCAAATCTATTTCATATTGAATTTCATGATCTTATCACTACACTAATAATAATTTTCTTAATATAACTTGTCAAAAGCTTAAACTTATTATTAATTTTTTATAGGTAATCAATCAAGTCTAAATTATTTATTATTCATAAACATTATTATTATTAAAATTAGTTACTATTATAAATATCTTAAATAAATTTATCTAAAGAAATGCCCATAGATATCCATTATAAAATGATTAAAATTTAATTTACTATGTAAGAAATATTTCTACGTATCTTCATTTTTTGTGGACATTTTTTTTTTTTTTTTAATGATTAATTATATCTTCAAAGTTTATAATTTTAGAAAATATTTTAAATGGAGTGTTTATTAATTGTTTTTTAAAATATACATTTTTCTTCATAATATATATTAGGATTTTGACATGTAGATGGTTGTCAAATTTAACCTAGAAATATAAATGTTAACATTAACACGCTCCCAACATCCCACTCCACCCCGCTTTCTGCCATTGTATAATGGCTATCGGCATTCATTATTATGTGTTAGTTAAGTAAATTCAAACCAAAGAGAGGTTCACAATTTACCATTGCCTTGTAGGCTCTTGCCTAAAAGCTTAAATTTATTCGATTTCGAATCCACTATTTACTGAATAAAATTTTGCACATTCAACCATATACAAATTTTTTTGTCAAAATATATTTTTATATCTATTTATCTAAATAATAACTACTTTCATTTATCTACATAATTGGCATATGACTTCCATAACATTATTATTTTATATAACTTAATGACTAAAATAAATTGCTTTTGAAAATAACTTAATGACTAGAAAACATTACTTTTTGAAATAAAATAATGGAATTAATAGGTTTTGGGGGGAAAAAATGAGAAACCTTACTAGACTTGTTGTAAGGAATGTCTATTCAGCCGACCGAATAGACAATAATTTATTATTTAATATTAAAGTAAAATTACCAAACGACTATTTTAGAATTATAATATTATTAATAAATTACAATCCAGTCGGCTGAATTGCCATTTCATGTTGGAAGGCTTGTCACTTCTATTGAGTTGCTTTTTTAAGTGCCTGCTTTTGGGGGAAAAAACAATAAACTTTTAATCTTGATGTCTTGTTCGATATCGACTTTAATCTTATCTCATATTCACCAATATGTTGCATCCACATCCACTGTCCCCTGTGCAAGGAACAATTTTCAACAAGCCTTCCCCAATCGGGAACCCAAATTAATCGGTTAACACTGTAGAATGTCGGCTGTATATTTTCTTCTCTAATCTTCACATAAGTTAGGCCTGAATTTGTTTTTTGAATTTTTTTGTATGGGAAATTTTGATTAGATTTACTAGTTTGGTGGATCTGGTTTTCTGAATCTTTCATTGTGTTGGGCCTAATTTTTTTGAGGCAAAACTTGAACAGAAATCTTGTATGAGTTGAACAATTTGATATCATCCTTTTGAATTATTGAAACCTTTTATTGTGTTCTGAAAGCTTTTGTATTGATCGTTTTGTCTGAGTTGAACATGGAATTTTTTTGGTTCCTACTGTTAGTGTTACGTAAGCTAGTTATTTCTTTCCATTCATCAAATTTGATTTAATCTTTTTCGAATTGTAATTTTGTGTGAGTTGAATATGTGATCCTTTGGCTTCTACATTCATGTGCCACTTTTTTATCAGTTTGTCCAATTCGATATTGCTATTTTGAATTGTCTATTTCCTTATTCTGATATTTTCTTTCGTAATTTATCGAACATAGGATATTTTCTTTCTGATATTCTGATATTTCCTTATTCAACAAACATGTATAGTAAATACAATAAAAACGTATATTTTAATTCTAATTTTAAAATTAAACAAATGATTTACTTCCTCAACTTATATTTCACTTTTAATAAATGAATTATTTATCAAATACAATAGTTTTAATTGAATGAATTATTATTACTTGTTGAAAATAATTATTATTATCTATTAAGGTTTAGTAGACTCGACTTCAAGATTTCTTAGATAAGAGGTTCATAATATATTATCAAAAATATTTGTAATTCATGAATTTTTCTTATATTTGTTATCTTATTTTGTTAGAAATAATAATTGAATATGCAAGAGAGGTTTACAAGAAGATTCATCATATTTATAGATATATACATATATCTATATAAAAATATGTACATAGAATTATAGATATGCATTTATACAAACATAGACACATTATATACATATTTGCAGTGTATTCTTACTCTAGAAGCATGTGCTTTTATGTCTTCATAACCCATGTGGGTTATGTAGAATTTAGAAATATACTTTTTCACTTTTCAAAATTTGAGTGGGTTATATATAATTTGAAAATGTACTTTTTTGTTTATCAAATTCCAAGTGGATTATTTTGCATATCAAAATCCATATGTATTATGGCTTTGTAAGAGGGTTACAAAATTACCCTAAGGATTACAATCTCATTTTCCCTCCATTTTGGTCTATTTACATTATTTTTCATCTTCCAGCATATTTTCTCAACTCCATCATCATCTATTGTACAAATAATTAAGTGGGTATCTCTAATATTACAACCATAATCACACACATGTTCTTCGCATTTTGACCATATAAATTTTCTTTTTTTGAAAAATATTAGCATAGTAAAATTTAATTTATTTACCTATGTGTCATGATAGTCCTCACAAACATATGTCTACCCCTTTTAATAAATTTTGATATATCTAACGCCCTACTCAAGATCCCAAAAGAAATAAACCTAATATGTTACAAAGTTTATTGAACTATTTATTTTTAAAATTTAAATAATATCAAAATAACAATAATGTGGGAGCAATTGATATATACATACAAATCAAGAACATGTAATCAATTACAAATACAGTTTCAATTTCTCAAGGGTTCCTTCATGTTGAGTCACAGCTAAGAAAGTTTTATTATAAGCTTAAGTCTCAATTACAATGTTCGGGTGATCCCACAATAATGGGTTCCACTTTTTGACCAATTTTGACTCTGAAATCAATATTTTTGCAACAAACGTCACGTTCAAGTGACTATATCTCCAAAACTATAAATAATTTCAAGATGACATAAACTAGTGATTTTGAGTACTTTGTTCCTACTTTGTAACCATATTTTTAATCTAAAAAAAAAATTTATTTATGTCAATTTTTTTTATCTCCTCCATAAAGTGGTACATAATAAAATTCAATATTTTAAAAAGTGACAGTCTGTTTGACACACATAACTTTTTTCCTAGAAATGATAATGAAGTAATTCTTTCGACGTTGGATTTGTAGCATCAATATCCAGTGTCTGCATTTGGTTTGATTTAATTTTGTTGAATATTGTATAATTTATGAAGTTTTGAAGTGACATGAACCATAATTCAGACATACGTTTCGTTTGACACAGATAATTTGAAGTCAATTTATCATAAACCATTTTTTTTTTTCTGAATAGAAAGGTATCTCAATAAGCGAGTGCCTCCATATTTTTCGAAAAAAATTTGACCTAATTTACTAATTTTCTCGAGGTGTCAAAGTCGGTTGATGTTCAATTGGTAATGAACCTATAATGAGTTAAACTCATATTTGAAAGTCTTAATGATTAAATTATGTAATAAAATTATAGCCGTTGGAAAGCTTGCTCTAAGAAGCGCATTTTGAAATTTTTTATTTTACAGTAGGAGATCATTCTCCTATAATTATGGTAGTCAAAAGAGAAAAAAAAAAGAAAAAAAGAAAAAAAGGTTAAAATTTTTGTGATTTTGCATGTTCGTGCGAACATGGCGTTCGCGTGAACATGTTTACCATGTTTGCGTGAACCTATGTTTGCGCGAACATGTAAATCATGTTTACGTGAACATATATATCACATATGTTCACGTGAACATACGAAATATATTTCTCATTTTGAAATTTTTTTCATTTTTGTTCGTCTCACTTAAGTGGAACCCATTATTGTGGGTTCACCCGTCCATAATCATAAAATCAATAAAAACATACATAGTCATATAAACAAATGTATAAGTACAACTAATAATATGAAAGAACATCTAATGAATAACATATATTGCACATGTCACAAGGTATGTGAAAATAGATACAAGTACATCAGTATACAATATAATGTCCTATAGGGTCTCAAATCACATGATACATAGATATATCAAATGAATAGAAGTCTTCAAGATAAGAGGAAGAATGATAATAGTACCACTATATCAAGGAGCACCCAACATTCGTCAATCTGAGGGGGACCCAAATGGTATGAATATGCTACATCCCAACTATATGGTCACGTAATCAAGCTCTCACTCCCACCGTGTAGGAGAGATAATGTACAATCCTCACATAGGTAATCAAATCATAAAATAATCCTAGGCAAGGAATCTTGATAACCAAAACTACCTCAAGGGTAACACAAACTACTCAAGAAGAAGAGATAATCAAAATTGAAAGGACAATCATTCCAATACTAACATCTCATACCAAGTCAACATACAAACACCAAGACCAAAAATATACAACCACCTCAAAATCAATGTCAAGTGTCAGAAGCAAAATGGCTAACAAATAACAATTGTCATCAATAAAAGTAAACTAACAATCACTAACTCCAACAATAAAAACACTACTAATAAATAACTGATCTTTAATTAATAAAAGTCAATTGTCAATAATAAATGACATCAAATCAATGAGTAACAGCACACAATAAATGCACCATCAAAAGTAATATCCAACAAGTACACCACTAGAGGCAAGTATAAATAAAAATCCATGAAAGAGACTAAGGCTACATACTATGGAGTGTCATCACATGATCCGTCTCTAGGGTTATCCTAGCAATCTCTTAAGATCTAGATCCCCTAGTGACTCTATGTGAAACCAAGATACCATTTCGTGAAGATGTGAAAACTAGTCATGTAAGGAAACCTGGCAATAAAGAATATAACCGTTTCCACATAACCCATAATAAATCTAAAATAAACACGAAATTAAAATCCACATGCAAGAGAATAGACAACATACCCACAAAATTGTGACACAAGATATACCCTGGGAAACCCTCATTGAGGGAAAAAATCCAGCCTCCAAAAGCATCCATCATCATGTATTATTCAATGAAATAACCATTGCCATACAACCATGGAAGCCTTCATGGCCATAGCCACAACCGAGCAAACTATGTGAACAAACATGAATCCACACATCCCATGCCATGCTTTCAACCTTCACAAATGCTCCCTTGGCTAACCTGTCAAGCCTGCTCGACTCTTGCCTTTTGTCTTCTCCTTGTCACTCTCTCTCTCTGTACAACAACTACCCTTGTGGCTGATTATATAGTAGCAAGTCCCACAAAACCACCAAGTTGTATTACATAAACCATGTGCTAAAACCATGTGCTACCTAACCCACTGACCCCACATTTAATATTGGGCATTTAATTCTTTTCCTCAATATTAAATAATTACATGAAATATTATCACAATGTTACAATACAACTCATCAAGAATATTCCATGGGAATCTTTACATGTTGCACGTCCATCTAGGTACAACATTACATAATAAAATAAAATAATGAAATAAAAATATTATGCAATGTGTGCAACACCCATTATCTCAACAAGTCATACCTCTCAAGGTATCATCTTCATCTCATACATAGTCTATACAAGCACTCAAGTAATGGGCAAGGAAAAATCTCTAATTTATCTTTTTAATGTATCTCAAAGAAAAGGTCTTGGCAAGATATTTTATTTACTATATCATCACTTGTTACACAACTTATAATGAGTTACCCTGATAGCCACTCCAATAGACATGCACCTAGACTACCTTCTCAAAAATCACAAACCATAATTGTATCCCATACTACAAAAGTAATATTGATCAAATTTGGTTCCTTAATAGATAACCTAAAAATAATATTGGCTCTCAAAACCTAACTTCTCATAAATGCTCAATAGCATAAAGCTAATAAAACATAAATCTCAATTCAAATAATAAGGTTCATCATGATATCAAGTCAAATAATTATAAAAGAAATCTTTAAAAATAGTTCTAGTGCACATTCTAACTTGGCCAACTAAACAATCCACAAAAAAAAAACTATCAAGAAAATAAACATCATAAGACTATAAATAAAATATTAGAAAACAAATAATTTTCAGCCACATGTTTTAATTCCACCAATTTCTCTTGTTTAGCTTGGGTCATAAGGATGTGTTTAGAAATAAAGTAAGAATATACATGTTAATATAAATTGTTACACTAATATACTTATTCAAAACAATAAGTATTTAAATATCTAATCATTTTGTGCAAATAAAATATCATGCAATATTATCAAATTATCAATTTAAATAATCTTAAATCATAAATAATTTAATTAATAACATAAATGTATATTATTAGATTACATACTAATATCAATTTCATGTCTAAAATATTAATTTGACTTCTATTTAAGTCTAATATTAACATTTAATTTTTCTTTCAATTCATAATTCAAATAGAGATAAAATTATTAATTTAATTTAATTATTTATAATTTCTCTCATAAAATCAAATAGTTATTAATTAAATGATTACAAGGTGAGCTCCATCACAACTCTTAAAATATAATAAAATTATAAATATTTATTTATTAGCTTCCCTCTTACATTAATAAATATAAAATCATTTATATGCAACTAAGAGTTTAATTCGACTTAAAGAATAAATAATGATAACATCTACTTAAACTAAATGAATAATATTTATTTAATTTTTAAAATTATTTATTTATTTTTATTCAATTGTTGTAAATAAATAAATGTTAAAATTAAATTATATAAAATAAAAATACACATGCAATTATTATTTTTGCATCTCTTTGATCTCTCAAATCATGCAACCATACTGTACTTGGTGTAGTCCCTACCCTAGTTTGCATTTTTTCTATCATTGTCAAACTCTTTTAGGGCTAGTTTTATGTTGATGATTATTAGTAGCATTATTTTGATATTATTAGACATTATTTCAGATTTAGTTTATTATATGATGAGATCATTTGGTACTCTATATTTCATGTATGCATGATGATTATTCAATGTTATCAAATATTGTTTCAAATTCAATTGATCATATAATGAGATTACTTGATACTCCTTACTTCATGTATGATGATGATAGTTAGATGGTTTATTATCACATGTGTTTTTATAGATACTTACCCCATACTTGCATGTGTATGGTGTGCATGTTTGTTTTCTTTCTGTATTGCATTTCTAAAGTGGTTAAGGAAGGGAGCCGTAGTCACCTGCTAGTTGGGATCTACACGGTGCATCGCTTCCTACCATTACCTTTTTAGCTTAGTATATATTGTGTATGTACATCGTAGATTTTATGCAGGTTGTAGGTACCGGGTATCCACTTCCCTAAATTGCCAGGATAAGCAGACCCTATCGCATTATCTCAATGGTAAGAGAGGGGAGATAAATTCTCAAGTCCAAATCCCAACCCTTTAAGACATTTTTCCTAATTAAAAATTAGAAGAAGTATCTAAGTCTAGTACCCTTCGAGTGCGTCAGATGATGTAATTCGTGATATTAATCCTTGGTCTAATTTTTGTATGTGCTTTGCTATAATGGGTTTTCATATTTTATTTTATGAGTCTTTGGTGTATTTTTCTATTAATTAAGTATGATTAGAAGATTTAATTAATGATTTAATTAAATGAAAATTAAAATGATATTTTAATATTTTATTTTATTTTATTAATTGGAAAATTAATTAAATAAAAAGAATTAAATTTGAAGATAAAAGTTATAAGTTTAGATTTAGAACGTGATAATATTTATTTAATTTAATACTAATATATTTAGAGTACATTTTTAAATAAATGCTAAATAATATTATTATTTAAGTTAATAAATATTTTATCAATTAAGTTTCAAAAATAAATTTAAAAGTGGAAAAAATATTAAAATTATTAAAAGATTCTAGATCACATGATGCGTGCATGTGATTAAAATATATTAAGATAAAATAAGTGGATTTAATAGAGTGAGTGCATGAAATTTAAAATTAATAAATTAATTTTAAAAGGAGTCAAGTGAATATTAAATAAAAAAATTTAATTAAATAAATTAATGTGCATTATTTTAATATTTATTCACATAGGAGTATGCAAGCTCTTGGGAGTTGTCATATTGACAACATAGAAGTTTGCACTCTAATGATGCACATGTTGTCTTCACTTAGGAGTTAGCATATTATTTGAGCACATGGTGTCTACAAGATTCTAGACACCTCATCATGTTTATCTTCTTATTGTGGAAGATGTGTGCTTAGTTGTCATGGTTATCTCTTAGTTCTTTCTAGACACATTCTAGATGCATCTTAGAGGCCTTTATAGACAGGCTCTCCTAGTGTGTATGGACATCCTCATATGCTTTTACAAGCACTCCTAGCCACTTGGGAGGGTTTTAGTTCTTGGAGAAATTGCAAATGTTGGAGAAGGAAGGAATTTTCAAAAAGGAGAAGGTTCTAAGAGGAGGAGCTTCTCTATAATTTTTTGAGGTGTAGCGAATTAGCATTAGTGTCCAGGTAGGCACACATGATTATTTCACATATTTTATTATGCCCTTTCTCTTCCTATCTTCATCCTGTCTATTATGTGTGTCTAAATAATTTTTTATGAATGAATCTTCAATTTTGTAATTCAAACATGTATATTGTTTCATCCAGATATGGGAATTAAAAATATTATTACAATCTTCCCTTAGTAGAATCAAGATTTAGAAATTGATTTGGGTTTGGGTTCGAATTAAAATAGAATCTTATTATTATACATTAGTTTTATATGATTTATTAACTAATCTAATTTAATTTAATTTAATTAAGATTAGTTAATAGTAGAAGAAGTGTAATTAATTATTAGTCAATTTAAGTAAATGGATTTTTAAATGAGGACAAATTAAAAGAAAAGAGATATTAATAATTGAATTATTAATGAGATTGATTTTACTTAAAATCAATGAAGATAAAAATTTTAAATAAATGATTGTCCTTGAAGTGTTTTAAAGAAATTGTAAACTAATTATTTGAAGGTTGATAAGTATACTTCTAATAATTTTAATAATGAGAGACACTTCTTGGAATCATTAGTAACATTGTTTTTTTAGTGAAATAATGTGAATGATTTTATTAAGAGTCAATGGGAACTAGTTCAATGATTTAAATAAGTAAATAATTATCTTTTGACTATTTTAGAAAATTGTTTAAAATAATGGAGGGATGATTCTATTTGAAAAGATAAATGGGTTGACTTGGAGATTAAACGAAGAATCTTATACACTTGAAATATACTTGAAACAAAATCTAAAACCTCATATTTGATTTAACCATGTGATTACAAAAGAAAACTGAAACATGTGTTTGTATCATGTTTCTCTATGTTGTTTGTGTTTTGGGGTTTTGGGTGGTCCTAGAGTGTTGACCAATCATAGGAGGTCTACCAGAGGCTCGGGGGTTATGAGATGTGATGTCATGCTGATGTTGATCTCGATCTTTTTAAGACCCAACCATAGTAATGTGTTGGTATGCTCTATGAGATGTTTGTATTTACTAATTTTTATTGCTTTCCAATCTTCTTTTGTGAAGCTCAGGTGTATGATTATGAGATAATTTCCTTAACCATTTTTGAGTCATCAATTAATTATACTTGGATTACTTTCCAGTTGCCTTGATGGGACTAAAGTGTTTTTTTTTTAATCTTGATGAGGTCATGTTGTGACATGCTTGACTTGACCATTTTGGGATCTTCGATCAATTTTACTTTGAGATACTTTATGATTGCTTGTTTAGAACTAAAGGATATTATGATTATCATTGATAATCTTTATGATGATTTCTAGTCGCTTGTATAGGACTAAGGTGATTTTGTGATTTGTGATTTCTTGAGCCTAGTTATCTACCTATAGTGTCGGGTAGTGGCTTGGAATGGGGGTCGGGGCCCTAAGTGGTTGCCAGGGTAACTCATTGTAAGTTATTTAATAAGTGAAAATATTTACACTAAATGGGGATTAAAATGAACCTAATAAGATAATTGTATATTCTTGCTCATGCCTTGAGTGCTAGTACAGACTAGGATGGGAGTAGAGAGAATGCTTGGTTGCGACCTTGCATTTCGTAGTATGCCTCATCAGTACGAGAATATACTAGTGGCCGCATAGGGATCACTAAGGGGCTGGGGTCTATTGAGAAACTACCAGGGTAACTCTAGCGCGATTCGTGTGATGACACTTTCCTGCTTACATAGTAGGTTTCTTATGTGTCTTGTGTGCCTCTAGTTATAGGTGTCGACCATTTTATGTTGGAACCTTTGAGTTAGTATACTTCTAGGATTTCTTGGACTTAGAGAGTGCTTGTGTTATGTGATTTTTTATCTTGTGTTATGTGATTTGATATCTTGTTTGGGACTTGAGACTATCTCCTCAACATGGTGGGAGTGGACCATTTAGGTTCCACGCAGTCGGGTGGTAGTACTTTTTCACTCTTACCATTTGAGACCCGTTTGAGACACCATGGCTAGAGCATTCTGTTTTGGTATTTACCTTCTTTCTATTCTTGGATCATTATGATGGATGTATTTACTGACATGTTTCTTTATATTTATGATTAGCATGTGATAAATGATGGTATCTACTTTGTAGGACCATCTTATGTTTTATTCTTGCATGTTAGATTTCTTTATGCATATGTTGTAGTACATTTTAGGAGTGACATCCCTATTTACTATAATACCGATGATCTCTTCGGTGGCTTGGGATGTTATGCACGGGGGATGGCTAGGGCCCACAATGGTCTAATGATGCTATTGATGGTTGAGAGGAACCATGCACTTAGTTAGTTCTGTTTTATGATGGATGGTTATCTTTTACAATGGTTGTTAGATCTTTATTGATGGATGGATGTATCATGTATGTTAATAGTTTCATTTACTTTATTGCACTTGTATCATGGATTCAATGAGGATGATGTATCTTTATTTTTATATATGTTTAATCTTTTAAGATTTTCATACCCTGTGACTTGTACAGTGGATGATTGAGTATTTTGAACTTAATTGCCAAGAGGCATTTAGAAAAAATGTATATTATGGACTTTGGACTTTTCACTATTCTTTCATTTGGTTGTGGTAGTTGTTAGACTTAGTATTAATTAGATTAAATGTGATTCAACATCTTGGGATCCTTAAAGAATGTAACCCATTATGTATGTTATTGCTTCCGCTACCACGAGTTTGATATGAATGGTTTATCTTTCATGAAAAAAAAAAATTGTTTGGCAAACTTAGTAAAAATTTAGGTTAATTCTTTTGGATCCCCTGGCAGGGCGTTACACTTGGTTTTCTATTTTTAGCATATTTATTTTCACATGCAACCCTACTATACTTAGCTATATATTTTTCACATATTTGTTTTCACATGCATGTAACCATACTATACTTACCTTTCTATTTGTAGCATATTTGTTTTCACATGTATGTAAGCATACTATACTTAGTTTCTACTTTTAGGATATTTATTTTCACATGCATGTATACGTTTAGTTACAACGTGCTTTCCTCTCAATTAATTTTATGCTTTTCAACTAAATATTGGAATTAAATTAGTTTAGATATAAGAAAAATATTCATCTATATTTAGAAAATTCATGATAATCACATAGTTCTAATAAAAAATTTAAAGTTGAAATCATGACTATTTAATTTATTGTTTTCTTCCAATTTTCAATAATCAAATTTTTTGTTATATTAGAAAGGGGTTTATATGAATACAATCACAATAATTTTGTATAGTTTTTCTATAATTTTCTTCATTCAAATTTTCTTGATTAATAAATTTTCTTTTTCAAAATCTACAACATAATTCTTTATTCAACGTTCAATACAATAAATTAATAAGAAATATGCAAACACCCAAGAAGATATGAAGTAGATAGATCTTTCAGTAAAATTCTACAATAGGTTTTCAATTCCTACCTCAAAACCACAGCTAAAATCTGAGACAATCTTTGAATGCATACAAATTCTAGACCCTCTGAAACTCTCAATAATTCTTTGATCCAATTTCAAATTGTGCTCCACAAAAACCTTTGTGATTGCAAAATGAGCATTAGATCTCTAATAAAGAATTTTCTCATAAATTGAAGCTCTGATTGTGCAATCGCGAGAGGGAACTCACTAATTAATTATTTTTTATTACTTTATTACCTTATACCTTTTCATGCACATCTCTTTTAGATATTTAATTGCAAAATATCTTAATTTAAATAATTAGCTTTCTCTATTTAGTTAATTTGCAAAGTGTTTTTAATAATATATTTATTAATTTAATTAATAACATTATTTAGAGTTTATTATTAAAATAAAAGTACTAAATAATTATAATTAAATTAAATAAATATAACTACACCACATTTAAAACTATAACTTTATCTTTAAATTTCATTCTTTTATATTTTATTTTTCTCTAGTTTATTAAATAGTACAAGTACTAATTAAAGCATAGTTAATTATTTAAATTAATAATAATAATCAAAGCTCATTGTTTAAGTGAAACTCTAATTTAGTTATTATTAAATAAATAATTACAATAAAGAAACATTAAAGATTTAATATTTTAATATTTTAATTATCTATTTTTTGTCCAACTTCTTAAATTAGACTTTTAAATTAAATATTTTAAACTAAAGTACATATTTAATTAATTAATAATTCATTAATAATCAATTAAATATCATCATATTCTAATTTCTTTTTAACCAATTTTCTAAATTTAAACTTCTAAATTTAGATTAATACTTTTAAATTTAAACACATATTTAATTAATTTTTTAATCAATTAAATATTCACATTCCTTAATATTTTCTTATTAATCAAATAATATTTAATAATTCTCAATATTATATGATTAACCAAAATTTTATAATTAAATCATTTACCAAATAAATCACATAGTAAAATCCACATAAGAGCAACATTACCAAAATAGATCAAAGCTCAAAATCAAACAACATAGACAAAGATAAACATGTGGGTTTTAAAAAGTGTGGAAAGTCAATTACGATTCCTCCTTGCATGACAAGTATTTAGGCTATGGCTAGGATTGGAATTAAACATTATCTCCTCATTCTTACCGTTGATTTGTCGTGAAAGAGCATGCTCATCCTAGCAATTTGGGTTATTTGATGTCTGGTATATACATTTTGCAAAAAAGATGAGCATTTACATGTATATAAATATATCTAAACTAAATAAGCAATGATAGAGAGTGGTACATCATGTAGATCCCGACTAGTAGGTGACTACAACTCCCTCTCTTAACCACATCAAACATGACAATAGAAAGATAAAATAGACACATGCACCATACACATGCAAGTATGGTGTAAGTGTCATAATAATTATAAGTCAAACATCAAATGCTCAGATAAAATAATGCATCATTATAAATATGAATTAATCATCATTAAAGCATCATCTAACATTGTTATGAAAGAAATCACATTTATTAACTATGAATCATTAAATAATTATTCATATATCAATATCGATAATCATTAAACAACACATGCAATATAGTCAACTAAGTAATTATTTATTGTTATATATCTAGTCCAAGTTATGAAATAATATCCTTGAAATAAACACATCCATGAAATAGGCATAAAAATAGTTTGTTAAATATAATGGAAAAGAAAACTATGGGTAGGCACTACATCCACCCCCCTAGAATTAGACTTACTCATGGAAGCCTACTACGATGACTAGGGTAACCAAAGGTAAAAGAGTATTATCTATAATGTCAATCAAAAAGAAATATTTAAGAATTAATACAAATAAGTTAACTATGTATACACTCTCATTCATATTTTTAACAAAAGATCCCATAAAATACTCCAAACAAAAGATCAACATCTCTAAATCCATTAGAAAACATAAAAGTTATAATGCATAGAGAAATCAAAAGTCAAGAACATAAATGTTATGAGTTTCCAAATTTCATGTTCAAAAGTTCCACTCCTAATTTTTTCTTGTTCAAACTATTTAGGTTCAAGTTTTATGTTAATAAATATTTATTGTTTAAATCATGTTGCAAGTTTACTAGTTTCTCAAGTGATGACACTTAATATGCCTAGAGTTCCCAATGTTGAAACTTGGGCTCTAGTACCTGATGTAAAGCTTTGCTCAGGAACCCAAGAAAAACAAACCTAATATGTTACAAAGTTTTTTAACTATTTATTTTAAAGTTTAAACAATATCAAAGTAACAATAATGTCGAAGCAATATATACATACACATCAAGAACACGTAATCAATTACAAATATAGTTTCAATTTCTCAAGTATTCCTTCACATTGAGTCACCTTTTTAAAAGTTTTATTATAGAGTTTAAGTCTCAATTACAATGTTCATAATCATAAAATGAATAAACACATACATAGTCATATAAAAAATATATAAGTGCAACTAATAATATGAAAACACATCTAATGAATAACATCCACTGCAAATGTCATAGGGTATGTGAAAATAGATACAAGTACATCAATATACAATAAAATATCTGGTAGGGTCTCAAAACACATGATACATAGATACATCAAATAAATAGAATTTTTCAAGATAAGAGGAAGAATGATAATGGTACCACTATATCAAGGAGCATCCAACGTCTATCAATCTAAGAGGGACCCAAATGGTAAGTATACACTACCTCCTGACCACATGGTCACCTAATTAGACTCCCACTCCCACTATACAAGAGAGATAATGTATGATCCACACATAGATAATCAAATCATAAAATGATCCTAGGCAAGGAATATTGATAGCCAAAACTACCTCAAGGGTAACACAAACTACTCAAGAAGAAGAGATAATCAAAATTGAAAGGACACTCATCCCAATACTAACATCTTATACCAATCCAACATACAAATACCAAGACCAAAAATATACAACCACCTCAAAATCAATGTCAAGTGTCACAAGAAAAATGACAAACAAATAACAACTTTCATCAATAAAAGTAAACTACCAATTACTAACTCTAACAATAAAAACACCACTAATGAATAATTGATCATTCATTAATAAAAGCCAACTATCAACAATAAATGACATCAAATCAATGAGTAACAACTCACAATAAATGCACAATCAAAAAAAAATCCAACAAGTACACCACTAGAGGAAAATATTTTTCAAATCATGAAGGAGACTCAGGCTACATACTATTGAGTGTCATCACATGATCCAAATCCAAGGTTAGCCTGGCAATCTCTCAAGACCTCGGCCCCCTAGTGACTCTATGCGAAAACACGATACCCTCTCGTGAAGATGAGGAAACTAGTCATACCTCTCAAGATATTATCTCAATCGCATCCTTAGTCTATACAAGAATTCAGGGCATAGTTGAGGAAAAATCTCTAACTTATCTTTTTAATGTATCTCAAGGAAAATGGTTAGGCAAGATATTTTAATTACTATATTATCACTTGTTACACAACTTACAATGAGTTACCCTCACAGCCACTCCCATAGACATGCACCTAGACTACCTTCCCAAAAATCACAAACCACAATAGTGTCTCATACCACAAAAGTAATATTGATTGAATTCAATTAACTAACAAGCAACTCAAAAATAATATTGCTTCTCAAAACCCAAGTTCTCATAAATGTTCAATAGCATAAAGCTAATAAAGCTAATAAAACATAAATCTCAATTCAAATCATAAAGTTCATCATGACAACCAGTCAAATAATCATAAAACAAATCTCAAAAAAAACACCTCTAGTGCACATCCTAACTTGGCCAACTAAACAACCCACAAAGAAAAACTATCAAGAAAATAAATATTATAAGACTATAAAAAAATATTAGAAAAAAATAGTTTTTAGCCACATGATTTAATTCCACCAATTTCTCTTGTTTAGTTTGGGTCATAAGGATGTATTTAGAAATAAAAGAAGAATATACATGTTAATATAAATTGTTATGCTAATATAATTATTTAAAACAATAAGTATTTAAATATCCAGTCTTATTGTGCATATATAATATCATGTAATATTATCATGTTATTAATTTAAATAATCTTAAATCATAAATGATTTAATTAATAGCATAAATATATTATTAGATTGCATACTAATATCAATTTCATTTCTAAAATATTAATTTGACTTCTATTTAATTCAAATATTAACCTTTAAATTTCTTTTAATTCATAATGCAAATAGAGATAAAATTATAAATTTAATTAGTTATTTATAATTTCTCTCATAAAGTCAAATAGTAATTAACTAAATGATTACAAGGTGAGCTCCACCACAACTTTTCTTAAAATATAATAAATTATAAGTATTTACTTATTGACTTCCCTCTTGCATTAATACATATTAAATCATTTATGTGCAACTAAGAGTTTAATCACACTTAAAGAATCAATAATGATAACATCCACTTAAAATAGATGAATAATATTTATTTAATTTTTGAAATTAATAAATTATTTATTTATTTATTTTTAATTAATTTTTTTAAATAAATAAAATTAAAAATTAAATTATATAAAATAAAAATACACATGCAATTAGTATTAAATCGAATGTTTTTGATTTCTCAAATCATGCAACCATACTATACTTGGTTTTCTATTTTTAGCATATTTGGTTTCACATGTAACCCTACTATAGTTAGCTTTATAATTCTAGCATATTTGTTTTGACATGCATGTAACCATACTATACTTACCTTTTTGTTTTTAGCATATTTGTTTTCACATGCATGTAAGCATACTATAATTAGTAACTATTTTTAGTATATTTATTTTTAGATTACAATAAAAGCAGGTTTTGAAGGGACCCTAAAACCCTGTAACAATTAGAGAAAATATATAGCAATAAAACCACCAGGAAAGAAGTCCTAAAACAAACAACAAAATTAGGTTTTACAGGGACCTGAAACCACAAACATAGTCCAAAAAAAAAGAACCCAAGTTTTGTAGGGACCTAGAACCACTAAAATAGTTTAGACCAAAAACCAATACCAAGTACCACATCCAGAAAATAGGACTAGAACAGGATAAAATCAAAGAACAAAAACCCAAGGCAACTATTGCAGCTCTGTAATCATCTTGACAGCCTCTTTACCAATTGCAGTAGTATCCTGGATGGGATCAACAGTCGAAGTAGTAGCATCTTTTAAGGCTTTCTTCCTCGAGCTCTACTTTGTTCTTTTGCTTGGACCCTCAGGAGATATAATTTCTTCATTGACTCTTTTGCCCAGCCTCGCAGTAGCAGTAGCATAGATACTATATGTCACCAGCTCCATCCTTGTTCCACTTTCCTTGATAAGAATTCTGAGATTTTGCTCATAGTTTTTGAGTTTATTAGGAATATCTCCCATTTTCTCTTCCAAATGGTTGATTTTGGCACAGTCGGTATCTTGGATGTGTTGTAGAGTTTCCACTTTCTTCTTCAACCCCATCAATTCATTATAAATCTAATAATCAACATGGAGAAAGGAGTCAGCTTTGAGCTTTACTATCAATTAATCTTATATTTTCCATATAAAAATTGCAATTAAATTATTTTAAATATAAGAATAATATTCATCTATATTTAGAAAATTTATGATAATCACATAGCTCTAATAACAAGTTTAAAATTGAAACCCTGACTATTCAATTTATTATTTTCTTCTATTTTTCAATAATCAAAATTATTATTATATTAGAAAAGGGTTTATAAAAATACAGTTACAATAATTTTCTATAGTTTTTCTATAATTTTCTTTAGTCGAGTTTTCTTGATTAATAAATTTTCTTTTTTCAAGATCTACAACATAATTCTTTATTCAACAATCAATACAATAAATTAATAACTAATATGCAAACACCCAAGAAGACACAAAGTAGACATAATTTTTCAATAAAATTCTACAATGGGTTTTCAAACCCTACATCAAAATCATCGCTAAAATCTGAGATAATTTGTGAATGCATGCAAATTTCAAACCCTTTGAAATTCTGAACAATTCTTTTGATCCAATTCTGAATTTTGCTCCCCAAAAATTTGTGTAACTAGAAAGTAAGCTCTAGATCTTTGAAAAAGAGTTTTCCCATAAATTGGGGCTCTAATTGTGTAATCACAAGAGGGAACTCACTGATCAATTATTAATTATTACTCTATTACCTTTTACTTTTTCATGCACAACTCTTTTAGATATTTAATTGCAAAATATTTGAATTTAAATAATTAGCTCTCTCTTTAATTAATTTTCAAAGTGCTTTTAATAATATATTTATTAATTTAATTAATAACATTATTTAGAGTTTATTATTAAAATCAAACTCTTAAATAATCATCATTAAATTAAATAAATATAACTACGCCAGAATTAGAACTATAACTTTATCTTTAAATTTTATTCTTTTATATTTTACTTTTCTCTAGTTTATTAATTAGTGCAAGCACTAATTAAAGCATAGTTTATTATTTAAATTAATAATAATAATCAAAGCTTATTGTTTAAATGTAACTCTAATTTAATTATTATTAAATAAATAATTATAGTAAAGAAGTATTAAATTTGTAATATTTTAATATTTTAATTATCTTTTTTTCGTCTAACATCTTAAATTACACTTTTTAATTAAATATGTTAAATTGAAGTACATATTTAATTAATTAAATATGATCATATTCTATTTTCTCTTTAACCAATTTTCTAAATTTAGACTTCTAAATTTAGATTAATACTTTTAAATTAAAGCACATATTTAATTGATTTTTTAATCAATGAAATATTCTCATACCTTAATCTTTTATTTTTAATCAAATAATATTTAATAATTCTCAATATTATATGATTAATCAAAATATTATAATTAAATAGTTTGCCAAATAAATCACATAGCGAAATCCACTTAAGAGGAACAGTACCAAAATAGACCAAAGCTCAAAATCAAACAACATAGACAAAGATAAACTTACAAGTTTTAAAATTTGTGGAAAGTTAGTTACAAGTCCTCCTTGCAAGATAAGTATTTAAAATATGGCTAGGATTGGACCTAAACATTATCTCATCATTCTTACCATTGAGTTGTTGTGAAAGGGCATGCTCATTCTAGCAATTCAAGTAATTCAATGTCGGTATATACATTCTGCATAAAAGACAAGCATGTACATGTATATAAATATATCTAAACTAAATAAGCAATGATAGAGAGTAGTACATTGTGTAGATCCCGATTAGCAGGTGACTACAACTCCCTCCCTTATTTACATCAAACACGACAAATAGAAAGATAAAATAGACACACACACCATACACATGCAAGTATGGTTAAGTGTCATAATAATTATAAGTCAAACATCAAATGCTTAGATAAAATAATGCATCATTACAAATATGAAGTAAACATCATTAAAACATTATTTGATGTTGTTATGCAAGAAATCACATTTATTAAGTATGAATCATTAAAACATCATTAATGTACCAGTAACCATAATCATTAAACAACACATGAAATATAGTCAACTAAGTAATTATTTATTGCTATACATCTAGTCCAAGTTATGAAATAATATCCTTGAAACTAACACATCCATGAAATAGGCATAAAAATAGTTTGGTAAATATAATGGAAAAGAAAACTATGGGTGGGCACTACAATAGACTTCACCAAATTCGTGTGTGTGTGTGTGTGTGTGTGTGTGTGTGTGTGTGTGTGTGTGTGTGTGTGTGTGTGTGTGTGTGTTACCATTCTATACTAGATTCTATACAATTTCAAATATAGAATGTTGTATGTATTATTATTTCTATGTTAGTTATGCCCAAAATACAAATATGTATCATATTACTAGGATAAGATCAAGAACATTCTTTCATGTGCATGAGAAAAGAATCTCTTAATCTCATCCATTTTTTGAAAAACTTATGTTTAGAAATTAGATCTAGAGAAGTACAACTCTTATTCTTTTCAAAAGTCCTATTTTTTAGTGCACAACCCTAAAATATCTCTTTAACGCCAAGTTGACATGATTTGAAGAAAAAAGTTGAGGTATTGTATCTAGTATTATTGAACAAAATTTAAATATACTTAGTTTTAAAAAAATAGCTATTGTGAATAAAGATATTTTCAATTAGTATCATATACAAATTTAAGAGTAATTTTATGTAAAAATAATAACTCATGATAATATTCAAAGAGTACAAAAATATGTAAAACAAATTTTCAAAGAGTATGCAAATATTTAAATGACACATATAAATAGTTTAGTAGAAATTTTATTTTAAAATTTATTCATCAAGAGAGGGAAGTTGAGAGAATTAGAGAAATTAATATATTTTACAAATTGAGTATTATATACGAAAAATATTAAAAATATGTCCAAAATTAAATTTATGTATTTTTTTAAGCTGGGAGGCTTTCTTGACACTCATATTAGTGTCATACATACAATGGCATACAACCCTCTACAGGAGTTCATCCTAAAAAATGGTGTAAGAAAAATTAAACCTTCCATATTCTATAGTGTGAGGCCTCACCCTGACCCATCGTAGCATAGTGATACATTATTATTTTGATACTCATGACTCGATATGTCAAGACACTATCAAATACAATGAACATTATTATATTATCTTATGTTGTGTGATGTTTTACTTTCAGATATTTGATTTTGTCATTTAATGCTTTATGAACATGTATACTAATGAAGCAAGTGAATGCATAACTAATACTTTGATTGTGAAAATTTAGTGGTTAAGTATATGAGTTGATTTGAGATAAATAGTTAATTAATTGAAGGATTATGTCCTGAGTTATGGCATTTCCCTGATACGTTTTATACATATATGCATATGATTTTCTTTTGCTACTGATGTGTGCCATGAGTGTGTAAGATATTTTAGCTGAGAAATCTAACGAAGAAATAAAATTGAAACCTATGTACCATTTGTGAAAACCAGGGTTAAATATGATGAAAGATGCAAACCCCATTATTCATATTTTATTTGTATCGTGAGATGTAAGAATGTATCATTCTGTAATCTTTAAATGTTAATGTTTCATAATAGTGTTTTAATAGTGTTACTTGACACTCATGAATTGTATATGCATTCCAACATGATAGTTAGGGTTAACCAAGTAGTTCCTAAAGATCTAAATTGGACTAGGTTAGTGACCTTTTTGCTAATTAGTTAGTAATCGAGATTAATTACCCCTAATCTAGATTAATGTGTAATCTGCATTTTGAAGGTTGTTAGATAGTCCTAAAAAATTTTAGCTTTTGATAGGTCCCTAATTAATCACTAAGGCCTAAAATCATGAAATCTAAGTACTCAAAGGGAATGGGTATGGGTTGGGAGCATTTTCCACCCCTATAGCCCCTTTTGTTGACTTTTATGGTCACTCAAAAACTCCATCTTTACTTTATTGCGAAAATTGATAGTTTTTATCATGGGTTGAATAACTTTAACTCCACCTTGAGGTTAGCCTTATGTCTAGTTGAGTTAGAAGACTCTAGACCTTTTGGGCAAGTGGGGCAATTATTGCTTTTTAGAGGTGGTTGAGTTTATGATCTTATTTAGAGGCAATTTTGAGAAGGTTTGGAGTGTTCACCCAACCTCTAGTTTTAGAGTGAAAATTAGGATTGAAGGAGAAGGAGAAGGAAGGGAATGCTCATCTCAAACTTGTTCAATTTTTCCTAACCCAATTTTGAAGCTAGGAATACTTCACCTCATTTTTGTTCATGTTGTGCTTCCTGTTTCAATTTTATTGCTTATGTATGTTTGTATGTGTGTTGAGTATGTTGGGAGGGATTGAAATAGATTTTCTTAAATGTTTTTCCTTTGTATTTTTGCCTTGAATTTTGAAGGGATTGTATGGGTGTATTAGAATTACTCACCCTCGGATAGGGAAGAAGTGGCCATGTATAGGAGGTCTTTAGTTGGACTCTTAAAGTGTAGAGTATCTTCTAAGGACAAGAAGAGAGAAAGAGGGTAGGGTGTTATGGGCCTCTACCCATCATTACAAACCATATTTTGAGTTATGATATGTAAGAATGGAAGAACGAAAGTTCTTGAGATTTAGCCCTAAAAGGGCACTTGTTATGGTGTTGTTTCTAACATCTCCTATTGAAAAAATTCACCTTCTCCCTAGTGTGGTTTAATGTCAAACCTGTTGTGCAAAATTGGGATGGGAGTGAATGCTTGATTTTTTCTTCATTTTATGTTTGGTTGTTACCCGATTAGTTTTCATTCTCTCCATGATCATTGTGATGTATTGTAGAATTCATAATGGATCCCTTGTTAAGGGAGAAGAAGAAAATTCAAAATGGTTAATGGATTTCAGTTATGTTGGGAGATTTCTCCTCGGGATTGAAATTCTGTGTAAAATGTATTTAGACTTATTGTTGAAGTGGCAATGATGTCGGGTTTGCTTACTGGCTCTTTCCCGGTGGAGCCTTTGAATTAGGTGGTCAATAAAAAAAATTGTTTGAGTAATATCATTTCCTATTAGATTCTTGTATTTTCAGTTATATGCACATGTATTAAAAAGTAGATAAAATGGTGATGCTCAATTATGCAATTTTCAAGTTCAAATATGTTAAGAAAAAAATTATGTTATGTTTGGAACTTCGATTCAATTTCGTGTTTATTAGTGGATAAAATAACCTTACATTATGGTTTTAAAAAAATCTAAACATGATGATTATAATCAATGCTAGAGAGAGAAATAATATTGCCATCGATTTATTAAATAGGGTTGGCTTAAATCCAATTAGAAAAAAAAAATACACCCCTTTGTAAAAAAAAAAATTAACACTTAGAAAAAAAATGAACTTGGCAAAAAAATTTACTCCCCTTAGAGCTAAATTACTCTCTGGATTTTACATGGGAAAAAAAATTAAATCCTTCTTCTTGGTAACAAAGAATATTCTATTTATATTCTCTCTTTATATATATATATATATAAAGTAAAATTAACGTCATGAAAATTAAACTAATAATAATAATAAACACATTATAAATATCTAAAACTAAAAATATCCTACCAATAAAACTTTTTCTATAACTACACTTTTTCCTAAAAATCCCATCTATTGGGAAGTGTGGAGGGAGGAGGGAATGGTATAAAATTTATTTTTAAAAAAAGAAGTTAATGCTTTTAACTTTAATCCCCCTTCCTTTTGCCTTTCAACTCTACATGTAACCATGTAAAGTTAGGGGAGTAATTTTGGGGCTTGTGCCAATGTAGGAGGACTTGACATGAGGGGAAGGGGAGTAGAAAATTGTAGGAGGTAGTTAAGTAGTAAGTGGTAGGTTAGTTGTATTTAGAAATTGGTGAGTTTTATTTTTAGTAATTAATATGTTTTTTTAAAACATTAGTAAATTTAAATTAATAGAAAACTAGTTAAATTAAAGTTAATGATATTTTTTTTTTAGTATGTTTTAATTAGTTTATTTAATTTATTAGACTATATTAAAGCTTAGAGTTAGACGTTTAAATTGTTATGGTATCTTAATTTATGGTGATAATGTTAGCATTTAATGTAGTTAGGCATTTATCCTATTTTGATTTTTGTTAATATTATAGTGAAAGTTTTAAGTTAAAATGTTTAAATTAAATTAAATTTTAGTGAAATTTAATTATAATGTTAGTAAATTTATAGTAAAAGAAAATTTAGTTATTATTTTGTTTTAACAAGTAAGTTTTATTTTAAGTATTTTAAATTTGTATAGTTAAAATTAGTTATTGTTAAATATTAATATTATATTATTGAAGTGTGTAAAGTTTTGTCATTAAAAGTTAGTTGTTTTTTATTTATTACTTATTTTATATGGTTTAAGTATATGTTAGTTAATTTATTTAATTTTAAATAATTAGATAAATTAGTTTATGATAAGAGTTTAAATTAAAACTTTAAATGTTAAGTAAATAATTGGATTTAAATGTTTTTTCAATTTAAGTATGGAGTTTTGAAAGGTAAACATAAATAATATATAGTTTAGATTAATTTAAAATTAACTAAAATATATATTACTTTGTCATGAAGGCATAATTTATATTAGTAATGAGTAGGGTGTAATGGAGAACATTAATTTTATCAATATTATTAACTAGTGGAATTTATGATCAACCTTAAAGCGATGAATTAGTGCACAAAATAGCTAGTGAGGGTTGTTAGACTGGGGTCTATTGTAAAAAACACAAATAAATATCAAATTATATCAAAACCCCTTTGTGTCATGTAATTCGTAGTCAACTTTTATCGGCATAGTCATTTTATGAAACTTTAAAAAAAATTGTGTGTGTTTTTGCCCTAAATTTTGGGCATGACATTTTGGTATTAGAGCCCATGTTTTCACACTAGGAACCTAAAACCATTATGCTTCTGAAACTTAATATAAACTTTAAATTGTGAAGGATGCCTCCCATTACACAAAGCAACCGACGAGGCAGAGGTTGTAGGGCAAGAGGTGGTAGAACGAGACAGGAGGATGGACCACCACCACCACCAAACCCAAATTAGGATATTTTCGATACCCTTAAGACATTGACTAGTGTAGTCTAGTAGATGATACTACCTATAGTACAACCAGGGCAGTAGATTCTCGAAGTGTAAGTAGAGGGACCCAGAGGAGGCAGGGCCGAAGGTAGAGAGAGGAGTAGGAATCCCCCACTGAGGCAATGATACAGGAGCATCTAGAGGTATAACGGCAATCCTGTGTCACCCAAAAAAAATGTACTTAGACTTAGTTTCTATTTCATGTGTTTTCATTTCTAGATACCCATTTGGGTCAAATAAAGGTTCCAACTCTCACAGTTCCACTATCAGTGTTCTAGGATAGAGTATTTGAACACCTTGGGATATGTGTAAATATCAAAAAAATAGGAGTATGTAATTGAGCCATCATTTTGGTAAACTAGGAGGTGTAAATTGGCCATATGAATGTAATTGCAATTTAGAGCATTCCAAAAAAAGAATCAGGTCAAAAGGCCCCACAATTTGAAAGTTATCGCAATTTTTTGAGTTT
This sequence comes from Cupressus sempervirens, assembly GCA_028749045.1. NCBI lineage: Eukaryota > Viridiplantae > Streptophyta > Pinopsida > Cupressales > Cupressaceae > Cupressus > Cupressus sempervirens. Next base: position 414,598,971 of record CM053789.1, on the reverse strand, counting down.
TGGAGACCTCCTAAGAATGCTTCAAAGTCGGGTTAGGGGCATTAAATGACCTCAAAAAAGGCCAAAAAATGGGGGACAAGTGAAGCTGGTCCATAGGGCTTTAGAGCGCTTCGAGAGTTTTTCAAAAATGTAAACGGTTCATCAATCAGAGCTACGATTCAAAAGTTATGCCTCTTGAAAGTTCAGTTACCATTTTTGGATTCTTCTAGATTTGCACCAATTTCTAACGTGGCTTCTAGAGCCTCCTACTTGGTCGGTGGATGCCTACTAGCACTTTCTAGAATATATTCCTAGTCCTTAACCCTCCAGGGTCTATTTAAGGACATTTCTGGCATTATAAAAGGCAGTTCGGAGTGGAGTTTGAGAGGAGGTACTGAAAGGAGAAATTATCTCCAGATTTATGTTATTGTAAGCCATTAGGGCATGTTATGAAATCTATTTTCTTTGTACTGAATGTACTAGCTTATTTTCATAGTTAATACAATTTTCCCTTTTCCTGTTGTGTCCATTCTGTGCTTGGGTTATGTCCCCATCAAGTGGTATTAGAGCTGGTTTTCTTGAGTGTGTAGACAGAGTGTCGACTGTGAGGCAGTTTGCACCAGGACTGTGTGGTTGTGGGTATTAGTTAAGAAGATGCCTCCATGAAGAGAGCATGGTGGAAGGGCCAGAGCTATTAATCCTGAGGAGGTTAGAGCCCTCCAAAGGCAGGTACAAGCATTGCAGGAGGAGCTCTATAGAGGAACAAATGTTGCCGCAAGTGATGACAGTGAGGATGACAATGAAGAAGAAGAAATTGGACCAAAAGGGGAATTTGATGGGGAAGTTCTTAATTAGGCAGAGGAAAGGCTTTTTAGGGCCATTACTAAATTTGGGAAAAGACCTACAATTGATGTGGGTGTATTTTCAGGAAATCTGAAACTAGATGAGTTGATCGAATGGATCAATGAACTGGAAGAATACTTTGAGTATGAGGATATCAAGGACCCAAATAGGGTTAAGTTTGCAAAGGCCAAACTGAAAGGCCATGCCAAAATCTGGTGGCAAGAGGTTCAATTGGAAAGAAATAGAAGAGGGAAGGAGAAGATCACAAGGTGGGATTGCATGGTGGACAAATTGAAGAAGCAGTTCATTCTTGTAGACTACGAGCTTGATTTGTTTGAGAAGATGCATGGGTTAAAGCAAATAGGAAGATCAGTCCAAGAATATACAAAGGAGTTTTATCAACTTTTTATTAGAGCAGGGCATGCAGAAGCAAATAAGGAGAAGGTTGCTTGTTATATCAGTGGGTTGCAACCTAGCATCCAAGAGGAATTAAGTCTAGTAAGAATGACCAGCGTTGAAGAGGCATACTAGTTTGCCCTACGAGTTGAAGAGAAGTTGAATAAGAGGTTTTAAGGGAGACAAAGAGGGCATGGTCAAGGAGGAAGGGGAAGTGGTAGGTCATTTGGAGGTCGAAACGAAACCCAAAAGAAAAATGAAGATGTGGGTACTAGCAGGAATTAGAGGAATGAGAGTTTCAACCACTCCCATGATCAAGACTTTGGATATCAGAGAGGAAGAGGTAGAGGACATGGAAAAGGAAGAGGATGCTTCCATGGTACCTATTTCCATTGCAATAAAGAAGGTCATCATGCCTTTGAATGCCCTCAACGACAAGGAAGGACAGATAGGAGAGCTGAGGGCCAAGCTAGGGTTTCTCATGTGGATGAGGATGTATAATCATCACATTCAGAGGATGCAGAAAGAAGAGATACCTTGGTAAATGAAAGGGTCCTATTAAGTGGTGAGATTGAACCAGGACAAAGCAGGAGTTTTTTTCATACCAGATGCAAGTGTGAAGATAAATGTTGTGACGTGATCATTGATGGTGGTAGCACTAATAACTTGGTATCAGAAAAGATGGTCTCTAAGCTAAAGCTCAATAGGGAGAGACATCCCCATCCCTATTGGATTTCTTGGGTGAAAAATGATCATAAGGTCCTGGTAAGTGAACAATGTCTCGTGAAATTCAAAATTGGGAGTTACCATGATGAAGTTCTTTGTGATGTTATTCCAATGGATGTTTGCCATCTATTGTTAGGTAGACCATGGCAGTTTGATAGACATGCAATACATGATGGTCATGGAAACACATATTCTCTAACAAAGGATGGAGTTCACCACAAACGGAAGCCCATGAAAAAGGAAGGTGAAAAGGTATGTAGCAGTGCTAGGATTTGTCTTGTTGATGGAAGGAAGTTTTTAGATGGAATGAAACATCAGCATATGTGTTATGCTTTGATTCCTAAGAAAGATAAAGAAGGTAGTAGTGAAATACCACTTGAAGTTTCAAATTTACTAGGTGAATTTGGAGATATTATCTCTGATAATATTCTAGAAGGATTGCCACCAGTAAGGAAAATCAGTCATCAGATAGATCTGATTCTAGGAGCAAGTTTTCCTAACAAGGTTGCTCACAGGATGACTCCTATTGAAACAGAGGAGCTAAACAGACAGGTTGAGGAGCTGTTGAGGAAGGCCTTGATTCAGGAGAGCCTAAGTCCATGTGCAGTACCTGTAGTATTGGCACCAAAGAAGGATGGAGAGTGGAGGATGAGTACAGACTCTTGAGCTATAAATAGGATAACCATCAAATATCGATTTCCTTTGCCAAGAATGGATGATCTTATGGACTGCTTGAGTGCAGCTTAGTACTGCACAAAGATAGATCTCAAGAGTGGCTATCATCAGATATGGGTACGAGAAGGATATGAGTAGAAAATAGCCTTCAAGACCAAGGATGGTCTTTATGAGTGGTTAGTCATGCCCTTTGGATTGACAAATGCCCCAAGCACCTTCATGCGGCTTATGAATGAGGTACTTAAGAAGTTCTTGGGAAAAAAATTTATTGTCTATTTGGATGATATTTTAATTTTCAGCAAGACTTTGGAAGAACCATTATTGCATATTTGTAGTGTCCTTGAAAGGTTAAGGGAAGAGAAACTGTTAATTAAGTTGAAGAAGTGTATCTTTGCAAAAAGGGAGTTAGTCTATTTGGGATTTGTTATATCACCTGAAGGTCTCAAAATGGATCCAGAGAAGGTAAAAGCCATCTTGGAATGGCCTACTCCAAGGTCTGCTACTAAGGTAAGATCATTTCATGGTCTGGTTAGTTTTTACAGGAAGTTTATTAAGAATTTTAGTGGCATATGTGTACCCCTAACTGACACAATAAGAGGGGATAGAAAAGAGTTCAAATGGACTACAGCAGCCATGAGAAGTTTTGAATTGCTGAAGAAGAAGGTGACAGAACAACCTATGTTGGCACTTCCAGATTTTAGAAAGGTGTTCCAGGTGGATTGTGATGCTAGTGGCAGTGCTATTGGGGCTGTATTGAGCCAAGAAGGTAAGCCTAATACATATTTTAGTGAAAAATTGAATGATGCAAAGAAGAAGTATTCTGTTTATGATCAAGAGTTCTATGCAATGAGGGTGAGTCGATACATCAGAGAGGACCACCACTCGATAGACCTCCTAGACATATAGGAGATGATATCAAGGAGTTGATACAACTTGGGCCACCATTATTTACTAATTCAATAGGGGGAATAGTAGCAGAGGCCTGGTTATAGAGTCTATAGTGGTGCTTTGGATTATGTCCTTATGGGAGTAATCTGAAGGCATGTCTAGCAATCCATCAGCTAAGGGTAGATGCCTCCAATTGGTGGCATTAGGAGGAGACTATAGGAGGAGTGAAGATGGATACCCTCACATGGGAGTCATTCTTGGAGAGATTCTGAGAGAGGTACCTATTTGAGCACTTCAGACAGAAGTAGATTGAGAAATTTCATTCTTTATATCAGAGGGATCTCACGGTAGCTCAGTGTGAGAGAAAGTTTCTTGAGCTCCTTATTTATGTTGAATACATGAAGGATGAGAAACTACAAGCACATTGCTTCATCATGGGCCTAAATTTCTCTCTCTAGGGTCTAGTTTGTTTGGCCTTCCCTACCACCTTTAGACAAGTAGTTAAGATAGCACTAGTTGCTGAGGATACTCGGGGTAGATAGGAGTCATGAGATCTATCTCAGAACTAGAATTCTACCCACCATAAACCTCCTTGGAAAGGGAATCAAAACTATACAGTAGGGTCCTCTAAGGGTCAACAGTCTCGGCAGTACAAACCTTATTAGTAGCAGTAATAGAAACCCTCATAGGGTTATTAGGGCTCCAAGCCCAAGCAATGGCAATCATAGGATCCCAAACAGGATCGGAAGGTACAGGCCCCACAGTCACAGTCATGAAGAATAAACAATCTTCCAGGGGTGGATATAGTGGATCTAGCAAGTCAAGAGGCCCAAAGTAGTCTAGATCATAGGGTGTATGACCTTATACCTAAGGACCATGCTACACGTGTGGTGGCATGGGTCATATAGCTAGAGAGTGTCCATAGGGACAATCATCTAGTGGTTAGAGAGGGGCTTTTTCAAAGCCGATAGTTGGTGACATGGGTAGATCCCACAGATTTTTTGCAGTGGTTGACAACCACTAGGCTAAGCATCAGTCCATAGTTATCAAGGCTATAGGTATTATAGAAGGCCCTATAGTTGCATTTTTATTTGATTTTAGAGCTATTGACTCTTTTATATCTCCATATGTAGTGGAACATTGCAAGCTAGTGGCAATTAGACAGAATGTGTCATGCTTGACTCTTTTTTTTTTTGGACTTTACTGCTTATCAGGATTTTGTGGTTATAGTATCTTTCTGATGATATATTCTTTTTATCTGTTGAACTTGGTGTTAATGTCTTGGGATATGTGTTATTTCAAAACATATTGCTATCTCAGATTTCTATGTTTGATTTCACTATTTTTTCAATATTGTTGTGTAAACATTTTTAATAATTCTGTTAGGAATAATGTTAGAAATTTTACTTCAGATTGTTATGGTGTGTTTAATTTGCAAACATTGCTAGGTTATTCATTTGCCAATGTTAAATCTGTGATGTGCAGAAAGAGTTTTCCTTGCTTAGGCATATTGTTATAAAATAGTTCGATCTGATTCAATAAATTAAAAGAATTATATTCTGTTAAGATGTTATGTTACAGTTGTGTTAAATGATGATAAGTATTAAAAGATTCTCTTGTTTATATATACATATACATATATATATATATATATACATATATATATATATATACATACATATATATATATATACATATATATATATATATATACATATATATATATACATATATATATATATACATATATATATATACATATATACATATATATATATACATATATATATATATATATATATATATATATATATATATATATATATATATATATATATATATTCTTTTGGTTATTTGATTAGGGTTTTAAAAATACCAATGGCTTCAATATGTTTTTGTGTTGTATTTTTGGAATGGGCTTAAAACCCATGGCTATTACCTTTCATTAATGGATTTATGGCATATCGAATTGTTTTATTGGTATTTGGAAGGAGGTTTTATTAACTAAAAGCCCTAAGGGGTTTTGCATTGCTTTTGAAGCATATCTTTTAACGGGATATTTTCATTTTAACGTTGCCAAACTTATGGTAGTGGAAATGGAACTGCCATACCCACGGCTTTGTGGTGAACTTCAGTGCAATGAATTTGGTAGTTGCGTCTTACTGAGATATTATGGCCTTATGGTTTTTGTTGATCTTTTTGTTGTTTGAGTGGGTTATCTTTTGAGATAGGGTCAAAAATATACCCGCATTACTTTGATCTTTAAGCATCTATAGCCCTTGATGCTGGGAAATCAGCATTATGGAGGGTCTTGTGGAAAGAGATTTTGTGTTTAGGAGATAGAGATTTGAGAAGTTGCTTACAGTCAGTTCATTTGATACATTGTTTGGGTTTTGTTGTTGGAAATTGTTTCCTCTATTGCAAGCAAGTTCTTCAATCTCGGTCTTGTGGAAGTATGGTTTGGACCTGGGTTTTTGGGCTTTGTCTTCGAGCTTTATTACAAAAGTGTTTTCCATCTTCATTACTCACATAGTGGCAATTCCTTACCCTACTCTCTTTCTGTTTGTAATTTTATTATGTTATCGATTAGCATTTTGCAAATGGTTATTGATCTTATAATGTGAATTTACATTCAAAGATGGATATGTGCAGAGCAAGGCACTGTGTGCAATGCCCTATAGATACCCACCTTTTGATGTGGAGTATGGGAATATCATATTGGGTATAGTTATGAGTTTTATATTTGGGTTTTTCCCTAGTTATACTGTTCTGTTCGTGTTAAACCCAATCGGGGCCTCATTTTGAGATAGTTAGTTGTATGTGGTTTTGGTATTTTGGCTTTGTTAGGGCCGAGATTGGATAGAACCCATATCTCGAGTTATTGGTATGTGTGGTTCGGCCACAATCATGTGCACGTACTAGGTTGTAGTCTCATGACTGTTTGAGGGCACAGTTACTCTATTTTATGAATTAGCTAACTGGAACCATTGTTTGAAAAGACGTGGAAAAATATAGTGAACTATATGTGACTTCTGATGGTAATGACATTAGGATTAATGGCATAGGAGACAATTTCAATATAATGGTGTTTGTTTGAGCTCGGTTGTATGTAAAAGAGTTTATATATGTTTGTGTGAATTCTTAGAGCTTTTATGTGGTATCATTGAGTTAAATCAGTAGGCATTATGTGTTTACAATTTCATATTATTGCATGGACTTAAGGTTTAAGCTGTAACATAGAATCACTTGTATGTTGTTTAAGGTACTGTCATTGTTTATTTGGTTGTATGGGCTTGGAGGGATAAAACTCGAGTTTGACCTTCAAGATTATAAAATGGGTACTAAAAAGATTAAAATGATTTTAGAGTTGTATAATGCCTAATAGCATAGTAAAGCTATCGACTGTCATTTTCATGGAAATGCAATGTGGTTCGAATTTGTATCATTGTTATAAAGTATTCATTTGATAATTAGAAATTTAGATCTTGATGTCGGTTAATATCCGACATGACATTTCGTCAAATAATTATATGGGAACTTGAATTTAAAGTATAAGTTTAGTTATGACAGCATAAACTTCTTTTTATGGTTGTGGAAATTGATTTGTTTTGGATGTTGTATTATCAATATCTGTATGGTCATCATGTGAACAGATGGTATGTATTTTATAGTATAAGGATTATATAGCTTAATGACTTTTGGTTAATGGCATGCTGAAAGTTAAATTGCACTTTTGTGAATCATATTTTGGATATACAATAACATGGTAAAGGATCATTTGTTTTTAAAAATAAAATAAAAACTATTGGCTGTATTTGGATTTGATTATGTTTGATTTTTTTACAAAGTATCTTTATAGTAAATATGGATTGTTTGGGATGTTATGTTGAAACAGAATTATTTTTAATTTATCCAGATGTATTTCAATTAATAAATGAAATGGATAGTTATTTTGTGAAAGGAAGCTTTATGATATAAGTTTGTCAATTTAAACAAGAATATCATACGAGCATTATTTTATTATCTTGGTCTTTTCAAAGGATAAGTTTAGTTTACTTTGACAGTAGGAGTAAGTAGTATAGTGTTATGACTAGTAATTATCATTAAACAGATGTAATAGTTTAGTTATAGTTACGAGAGCATAATATTATAGTACTTATTTCTTTTGTTAAAATAATCTAAGTTTACTTTTGAATTTGGTAGTAAAAGATGAGTTTGTTTTCAAAAGATGAAGAATGTGATAACTGATTTGTTATTTGTAATTGTGCATTCTTAGAATATATGTTTGATGTGTATTTTAAGGATAACTGTAATGAACGTATATCGAGGTGGCTGAATATTGATTTATTCTATTCAGTTGATTAATTCAATGATAACCTTAAAAAAATAATTTGGGGTGGGTTAATTGCATATAAAATATAATTGACCTTACCTATGACTTAAACCTATATGGTTGAGTACATAGAAAAAGGCATATTTCTATTCTGTCAATGACAAGTATAATAGAAATTACCATTATGTGTTGACTATGGGCATACCATATATGGATGCAGAATCTCAGTGCCATAACGATGACACCTCATTATATATATGATTCATTTATGGGTTATTCTTAGTAAGAGCTTAATTTTGCATTGTTAAGTAAATGTTTACTTCTTGCATATTAATTTAAAACTGCACTATGTTAAAGTGGTTCAGATATCTGCATTATGGTTTATATATGTTTATTCTAACATGTATGCAGGTGGATTACGCTTTTTAAATTAGTGTGGACTGAGCCCCTTCTTGTGTTGTGTTGCGTTGTTGTATGTTTTCTAGGTGCTTCGAGATTGTTTAGCAAGTAACCAAAGATGACTATTAAAGTACTTTTGAAACAGCATTTAGGGTTCCTATGTTAGACATAGGTGTTTAGAAATGATGTTGTATTACATTATTGTACTGAACTTGATTTGTATTAGCATCATTATGGAAACATATATGGATGATATTATATTTCTTCTTGAGGTTTTCATATTAAGAATGATTCAATCTGTGTATTTGTACTTGTATTAAGATGATTTATTAAAAAAAAAATTATTGTGAGTATGGTATTTGTTCTTTGTTTCTTATTTTTCAGTTTACGTTTAGTGTGGCATTACAGAATGTCAGTTGGGAAGTATAGTTAGCCTTAGGAGCCAGAGTGTCAATTAGTTCCATGGTACATAATTGCCAGATGTAGATTGGAGAAATGTCCATGATGTCTGATCTACACATTACCCCTCTAGGCTCTTTTGATGTTGTCCTTGGCATGGATTGGCTTTATGCCCATAGCACCAAGATGGATTTTTGAAAAAAGACGATAGAATGTGTGGACGAGTTTGGGATCTCTAGAGTGATCTTTGGAGTAAAGAGATCCATATCCCTTCATATGATTTCTGCTATGCATCTTAGACGGTGCATGCAAAAGGGATGTCAATTGTTCGGTATCACCATTAGTGACAGAGAGGAAGATTCAAAGGGAGAGCCATCCCTCAACAATTTTTCAATCCTACAAGAGTTTTTAGATGTGTTTCCTTCAGAGCTCCCTAGTATGCCTCCACCTAGAGTAGTGGATTTTCATATAGATCTTGTGCTAGGAGTTGAGCCAATATCGAGAGCACCATATAGGATGACTACTCATGAGCTTAGTGAGCTAAAGACTCAGTTGGAAGAACTCTTAGAGAAGGGGCATATTTGACATAGTGTGTCACCTTAGGGTTCACCAGTGATCTTTGTAAAGAAGAAGGAAAGATCACTTAGGTTGTGTATTGATTATCGGTCGTTGAACAAGGTAACCATCAAGAACTGATATCCCCTTTCCAAAATTGATGATCTCTTTAATCAATTATAGGGTGCCCAAATATTTTCAAAGATTGAAATTAAGTCAGGTTATCATCAGTTGAGGATTTTGGATAGTGATATCCCTAAGACTGCATTCTGTGCAAGGTATGGTCACCATGAGTTCACTATGGTACCATTTGGCCTCATGAATGTTCCAGCTATATTCAAGAGCCTCATGAATGGAGTATTTCATACCTTTTTGGATAAGTTTTTGGTCATTTTCCTTGATGACATTTTGATATATTCTCATGATGAGAAAGAGCATATAGAGCACCTAAGACAAGTATTGCAAAAGGTGAGAGAGAACCATTTGTTTGGTAGCTTGTTGAAGTGTGCATTTTATAGACCTAAGATACATTATTTGGGCCATGTCATTTCAGGTGATGGTGTCTTAGTAGATCCATCAAAGATTAGGGCCATCATGGATTGGCTAGCTCCCACCAGTGTCACTGAAGTGAGGAGCTTTATGGGACTAGTAGGATGTTACCAAAGCTTGATTGTGGATTCCCTAGATTGACACACCCAAGCACATATCTTCAAAAGAAAGGGAAGATGTATGAGTGGATAGAGAAGTGTGATAGATATTTTCAAGAGCTCAAGAGAGCCCTCATGAGTGCACTAATTCTTGCAATACTAGATCCTTTTACGGATTTTGTGGTGTGCACCGACGCATCTTTAGATGGTATAAGGGCATTCCTTATGTAGGATGGATGACCTATTTCCTTCGATTCTAGGAAGTTGAAGACTCATGAACTCAATTACCCTACTCACAACCTAGAGCTTGTAGTAGTGGTTCATGCTTTAGTGAGGTGGCGACACTTCCTTCTAGGTCATATATTCAAACTTCATTCTGACCACTAGAGCTTGCAGTACATATTTACGCAACTGAACCTTAATGCTAGGCAAAAAAGGTGGATGGAGTTCCTTTGTGAGTATAATTTTGATGTTCATTACATTAAGGAAAAGGAGAATGTGGTTGCAGATGCCTTAAGTAGAAGGCACCATGAGCTTTCATCTGTGAGTACTTACACTGACTTGAGAGAGCATATCCTACAACACTTACCAACAGATGAGCTTTTTGAGGAAGTTAGTTAGATGGTGAATTCTCAAAGACCCTTAGAAGAGAAGTATTCAGAGTATTCTTTAGACTTTGATGGATTTTTGCATCATAGAGGACATATGTATGTACCTTTCATTGGCGTTTTATGCAAGCTCATTGTACTTGAGGCTCATAGAGCACCTTATGTAGTGCACCCTAATATTAAGAAGTTACATGCAAATCTAAGATAGTTATATCATTGACCAGGCATGAGAGTGCAGATTTTTGATATAGTTGAAAGATGCCTTAAGTATTAGAGGGTGAAGGCATAGCACTGTCATCCCAGTGAACTTCTTTAGCCTCATGAAATTGCAGAGTGGAAGTGGGATGCTATATCTATGGATTTTATTGTTGGTCTTCCCATGTCATCTTGCCGCCATGATACCATTTTAGTGACAGTTGATATGTTGACCAAGGTTTCACATTTATCACCCATGTGTACTACATACATAGCACGAGACATAGCCCTAGTGTTTTTGTGAGAAATTATCAAACTTCATGGCATCCCTCATAAGATCATCTCACATAGAGACTTATTTTTCACTTCATATTTTTGGAGAGAGTTGCAAGCAACATTGGGCACTAGGCTAAATTTTAGTACAGCATACCATCCTTAGACCGATGGTTAAATTGAGTGAGTGAATCAAATTTTGGAGGACATGTTATGTATGTATGTGATGGACCATCAGGTCAAATGGGAGGAATACTTACATCTTGTTGAGTTTTCCTATAACAATGGGCACCATTCCTCCATAGGTATGTCACCTTATGAGGCCTTGTATGGAAGACCTTGCAGAATGCCCTTGAGTTGGGATAGGATCGAGGATTGAGTATCTATTGGTCCTTAATTAGTAAAGGAGATGGAGCATCAGGTGACCTTAATTAGTTAGTGTAGAAGAAGTATGCAGATGCAAAAAGGATAGATCAAGATTATTAGGTTGGAGATAGAGTTTTCTTAAGGGTGTGACCACACAAGAGTTTTATTTGATTTAGAAAGGGCTCTAAGTTGGCACTCTGATTCATTGGACCATTTGAGATTGCAAAGAGGATAGGACTAGTTGCATACTGTTTAGCTTTGTCACCTAGCCTATCACACATCCATGATGTGTTTCACATTTTAGTACTTAGAGGATATATTTATGACGAGTCTCATGTTATAGATCGGGATGCTTTGCAGGTGGAGTCGGATAGGCAGCTAGCACTAGAGCCTATCTTTATTATTGCCTAACGTACCCTAGCTCTTCAAGGTTGAGATCTAGGACAGGTTAGGGTCTAGTGGGATTGTTATGATGAGGTCATGGCTTCATGGGAGGATGCAGTACAGATGCAATCTTAGTACCCTTATCTTTTTGATAAACTCTAGGAGGAAGTTCATGCCTAGTGGGGGAGGATGTGAGGCCTCACCCTAACCCATAATAACATAGTTTTCATGCCCAAACTATGAGGGCAAAAACACATACATTTTTTTTTTTTAAACAATAATTAAAATTCATTAAGTAGATATGTTTGCGATCACCGTTTAAGTAAAGGTTCTCTACATTTCATCTTAAGTTTATAATCTTCCCGCATGAATTAATCATTAATTTATCTTTCATCATTAATTCGGTTAATTATTTTAACAATTCAATTTCTAATTTAAAATTTTTATCACATTGGTAATTTATAAACTTGTATAACTTTAGATCTTAGATCATTAATTAAACAAATTATTAATTAGTTTACTAAAATAAAATACAAGGGACTAACCATCTTTAATTTAAATCAATTAGTATTTACACCTAATGCTAACTATCTTTAAACTAAGTTAATTTAATAAAACAATTTACTAAAACCAAATTAACAAGATACTATTTAATACTAAAATCTCTAAAATCTAAAACTTAACTTAAATCTAAACAAAATTTAAGTTAAATTAAATACTGAATTTCAATTTTACATATATCCGAATTGAAACTAATTAATATTCCAAAATTAATTAGTATTCTACACTAATACTAACTCAAGCTTTTAATAAATTCTAAAGAAGAAATTTCATTAATCTAATCATTAAGTCTAAAATTTTAACTTAGCTAATTTATATATTTAAAAAAAATAAAACTAAGATACAAGACATAATAATTACTTAAAATTAAAACTAACTATAACAAAATTAAACTACAACTAAATATTCTACATAACTAAATTAATACTATAACATTTAATCCTTCTTACAAAACAAACTAATCTAGAACTAAAGAAACTTTAAATAATACAAACAAATGATAACCAATAATAATAAGAATAAAATAAAATTTAATATAACAAATTTTAACTAACCTAAACTACACACTAACAATACAATTACAATATATAAAAAAAACTAATTAAATTTTAACATACTAAACTAAAATTTAAAAAAACTTAAATATAATCAAAAAAAAAACTTAACAATACACTAACCTACATTACTAACTATCCTAACACCTAAAACTAACTTAAAACTTAACTAAAACATAAATTAAACAAAATAATTAAACAACAAATCTAACCCTCCCAAAACCCTAAGCTACCCCTACACCCCGCCCCACCCTACACTACCATGCGCTTCCTGTTAGGATAAACCACGGACAGAAATAAAAACTACATGCAAATATAACCAATAACAAAAAATGATAGAACACACAGAAATGAACACAAGGCACCAAGATTTAATGTGGTTCACCCAATCCCTGGGCTACGTCCACCAAACAGCAAGTCTGATCTTATTACAATCCAGTGATTACAACCTGATTACAATCCATAATCCCTTACAGCTCAATACTACCGCAAGAACCAATTTCGTATCACAACATATGAAAAATACCCAACCCTAAGCCCTTTTATACAAGTATTAAACTACTTTAGGGTTATAACATGTCGGCCATATGTCGGCCATAATATGTCAGCTACCATGTCGGCTACTGCCCAAAAAATTTGAAGTATGTACAGTACTTTCCTGATCAGTCACCACAATCTAACAATCTCCCACTTGGGGACTGATCAGGCTCCACACTAAACAACAATCTCCCACTTGGAGACTGATCTTGTAGCAATACCACTACCACATGGGGCTCCCACTGGATCAAACCATCCTGGACTCTACTATTCTTTTATTCATGTTCAGTCTAAAAGACCAACCGAAGCTGAAGAGGAGTTCAGCTTCTCCCTTGTTACAACCTTTGTCAACATATCTGTTGGATTGTCATTGGTATGTATCTTCTCCAGCTTTAACTGTCCATCCTGCAAAGCTGACTGAATGAAATGGTACCGCAACTATATGTGTTTGGTCTTAGAATGCAGAGCTGAATTCTTTGCAAGATGAATGGCACTCTGACTATCTGTGAACAAATAATTATCCTTCTGAGGATGTCCCAATTCTTCCAAGAAGAACTGAAGCCATATCATCTCTTTGGCTGCCTCTGTAGCAGCAACATACTCTGCCTCTGTAGTGGAGAGAGCATTAATCTTCTATAACCTAGAAACCCAGCTCACGGCTACCCCACCAACAGTAAAGACATAACCTGTAGTACTCTGCCTGGTATCAATATCCCCAGCCAAATCTGAGTCAACATAGCCCTATAAATTAGTAGTAGAGCCCCCAAAGTGTAAACACTTATTGGATGTTCCTCTCAAATATCTGAGAATCCACTTGACAGCATTCCAATGCTCAAATCCTGGATGACTCATATACCTGCTAACGACTCCCACTGCATGTGCAATATCAGGCCTAGTGCATACCATAGCATACATCAAACTTCCTACAGCTGAAGCATAGGGTACCTTGGACATCTTATCCTCCTCTTCCTATGTCTTGGGACACATCTCCTTAGTCAATTTCAAATGACCAAGTAAAGGTCTGCTGACAGCTTTAGCATTCTCCATAGAGAAACATTGCAACACCTTCTCAACATAATCAACTTGAGATAGCGTCAATGTTCTATTCTTCCTATCTCTGTAAATCTTCATACCAAGGATTTGTTTTTCTGCCCCCAAATCCTTCATAGCAAATGCATGAGCTAATTGGCATTTCAGCCCCTTAATATGATCCATGTTAGACCCAGCTACAAGCATATCATCAACATATAAACATAAAATAATGTAGCTATCATCATCCAACCTCTTAAAATAAACATAGTAATCTGAATGACACCTATTATATGCATGCTCATGCATAAAACTGTCAAATTTCAGATACCATTGCCGAGGTGCTTGCTTCAAGCCATATAAACTTTTCTTCAATTTTCACACTAAGTTCTCCTTACCTTTGACCTCAAAACCCTATGGCTAAGCCATATATATTTCTTCATCCAAATCACCATGAAGAAAGGCTATTTTAACATCCATCTGCTCTAAATGCAAATCTTCAGTAGCCACAAGACTTAAAATAGTACGAATAGAAGTCATTTTAACAACAGGAGAAAATATCTCATCAAAATCAATTCCCTTTTTCTGTGCAAATCCTTTTACAACTAACCTGGCCTTAAATCTTTTCTTACCTCTTTCCTCTTCTTTCAACCTATAAACTCATTTATTCTATAAAGCCTTTTTACCTGCAGGCAACTTGCACAAATCCCATGTCTTATTTTTCAGCAAAGAGTCCATTTCATCTTTCATTGCAAACTCCCACTGAATCTTAGTATCCACCTGCACAGCTTCATCATAACTTTCACGTTCACCAGCATCAGTAAGTAAAATAGAATACAAAGAGGGAGAAAACCTTTGTGGAGGTCTAATTTTCCTTGTTGACCGTCTAACATTCACTGGTGTGTGTGGTATTTTTTGTTGCATTTGTTGCACATCATGAGGAATGGCTGGAACATCAGCTTTTGGAGTATCATCCAGCACTACATAATCATCTTCTTTCTTCTCATGTTGCTACAACAGATCTTTGTACAACACTTTCTCATTGAATATGACATCCCAACTTCTAATAATTTTAAGATTTTCAAAATCTCAAAGCCTATAACCAAATTCATTAATGCCATATCCAACAAAGACACATTTCTTTGATTTAGCTTCTAGCTTGGTTCTATTTTCAGAGTCTATATGAGCAAAAGCTTCACAACCGAAGGTCTTGAGAAAAGAACAACTCACCTTCTTACCAGTCCATGCTTCCTCTAGAATACCACAGCCCAAAGGAGTAGAGGGACCTCTATTAATCAAATATACTGCAGTATTGACAGCCTCTGCCCACATGTGTAAGGGCAACCCAGCATGCAACCTCATGCTCCTTGCACACTCCATTATAGTCCTGTTCATGCGTTCAGCCACTCCATTTTGCTGTGGAGTCCTTGGAACAGTTTTTTGTCTATGAATACCATTAGTGGAGCAATAATCTTCAAATTCATGACTGCAATATTCACCACCATTATCAGATCTGAGACATTTTAATTTCTTACCAGTCTCATTTTCAACCAAGCATTTCCATTTCTTAAAAGTTTGAAATACATCAGATTTCTGTCTAAGGAAATAAACCCATACTTTTCTAGTTGCATCATCAATAAATGTAACATAATAATGAGAGCCACCAAGGGAAGATACCTAGGCTGGTCCCCATACATCCGTATGCACAAGCTCTAATTTCTCCTTTTTGTTTTCCTTCCCTGTCTTTACAAAACTCACTCTCTTTTGTTTTTCATACACACAACTTTCACAAAAATCCATATTCACACATTTTAGACCTGGTAAAACTTTCCTTGAATGAATTACTTTCATACCTTTCTCACTCATGTCCCCAAGTCTATTGTGCCACAGCGCTGTATCAGAATCTATAGCAGCTATTTGTTCTCCCTGCTCAACTACAGTAATTGTTCCTGAATATTCATTTTTCTCTGAAACAATCAAAGTAGAAGGAACAATATGACCTATACAAAGATATAAGGTGCCTACTTTCACACCTTTTGCTACTACAAGGGAACCTTTTGAAACCTTCCAATTTTTATCATTAAAAGTAACTACACAACCCTCATCACCGAGTTGCCCTGCTGAAATTAAATTTCTACTTAGTTTTGGAACATGTCTTACCTCATGTAGTAGCCAATGATTCCCATTCTGCAACTTAATCTTAATTTTTCCCTTTCCAACAATTTGACAGGGTTCATTATCCCCCAAATAAACAAGCCCAAAATCCCCTTGGACATAATCAATGAAATAACCTCTATGAGGTGTAGCATGAAATGAAGCACCAGAATCTAAAACCCATGAATCATCAACACTCTCTAAAGACAGAAGCAAAGCATCCTCTTCGGATTTTTTACTTACCACATTTGCCTCCTTGTCTCCATCTGATTTATCTCCTTTATTTTTCTTTCGATTCTAGCAATCTTTCTTTTTGTGCCCTGGTTTCCCATAGTACCAGCAATCATTTGGTCCTCTCGATTGAGACCTCCTCCCCTTTGACTTTCCTCTTGATTTCCCATGATTTCCAAAGTTACTTCCTCTTACAGTACTTTCCTCAACAGTCACCACAATCTAACACTTTCCAAGGGACAGATGTGCTTCCCAAATGTTGTCCTTGGGACAACGCTCTACCCCAAACCTGTACAGGCCTCCAAGGTGGGCGACCCAACAATGAGCGCAGGTTTAAATAAATCTTGCCCACTTGTTTAAGTCCATAACAAATAGGTGAGCGCTCAAAACAAAGGAGGATGGGACATGGGGGCACCCTCATGTTGATTTGATAACTTTCTAAAACTTTATTAATAAAATCCATTAAAATATTCATTCTAAAACTGACGTGCAAGGGGGAATTTAAGCCAGAAGTTTATTAGGTAAGAATTAGAGATTCAAGATATTTGAAAAAGTTACTAGTCTATTTTAGAAATGTACATTTATTTATAAATTAATTAATCTATATTTATATTTTTCAAACAAAATATAAAGGGAATCTTTATAAGATTCTCTATTGCAATGAGAGGAATTAAATTGCCTCCCCATACAAAAAATAGAGAGTATTTACTCTCTTGTAATTTTTTTTTTTTTTCATTTTTTTTTTCTAAGTATAAAGTTTTTCAGTTGATTAATACTCAAGGGGGAATTAAATTTTTCTTTTCAAAGAAAATCTATAAGGGCTTGTTACAACTTAAAATACCAAGAATTTGACTTATCCATTTTAAATAAATAATGCAAGAATTGTTTGATTCAAATAATCATGCAAACTAAATCTACATCCATGATCATAATTTTCATTTTCAACATAAAAAAAAATTTGAAATTTTACCAAATTGAACATCATCAATTCCATCTTATTTTAGATGTGCATCCATCTAAATTTAAATCACGATAAAATCACATGATAACCAATTATACTCAAACACCAATTTTATTGGCAAACTTGATTCAAAGGATCAACCAAGAAAGAACCAAGAAGAAAACACGGCTTCATTGCCATTACAACCAAATTTGAAATACAAATTTCATAGGATATCAATCCCAAATTTCATCAATTTTAATTAAAATTTCTTCATGACCCTCATCAAGGGTTCCATACCAAATTCTGCAACACATTTCTATGAACCATGGAGGGAACAGAATTCTGATCAGGTGACAACAAGCATGACCAAGAACAATTCAACCATGCATATTCACACAAGGTTATCACTATATGATTCACAATGAATCAAAAATAGGGAAAGGTGGATTCTTCCAACCAAGAGAAGTCAAGCACAACACCAAACAGATGCCCAATCGGGGCTATAAACCAAGAACTTATGTTCTTCCATTTCAACATACCATAGTCATACAAGATTTGTGATGATGGGTAGGGGCCCATAACACCCTACCCTTTCTCCCTCTTCTCATCCTGAGAAGAGACTCTACACTAGTTGGAGTCCAACTAAACAGACCTTTCCCAAAATTGGTCACTTCTGCCCTATCCAAGGGTGAGTAATACCAAAACACCCATGCAAGAAAATCTCAAAATTTCAAACATAAAAATGAAAAGAAATCATCCAAAATAACATGGTTTTCAAATCTTCCCAACATACTCACAAACATACAAACATTCAAACAACAACAAGGTAGCATAAGCATGAAACAAGAATGAAATTTGAACAAGGGAGATGACAATTCCTACCTTCACAAAGAGGTAATGGCAATGAATAAGTTTGAGTAGATTTTTCCCCTTCCTTGATCCAATCTTCCAAGACTCCTCTCACTTACAATTCTAGAAACTCCTAACTCAACCACGAAAGGGATCAATAACTTCTCCCACCCACTTACAATTCTAGAAACTCCTAACTCAACCCACAGTATGGTTAAACACTAAGTGGAGGTGGCCATAGTCAATTTTCGCACAAAAGCAAAAAGAGACTTTTAGAGTGGCCTCAAAAGTCAATAAAAGGGGCTTAGGGGTTGGAAAAGACCCCCAACCCATACCCATACCCCTTGGGTATAAATATTCCATGTTTAAAAGCCTTAAGAATAGGTTTAGAGCCAAACAAAAGCTAGGAATTAATTAGGACCAACTAACAACTCAAAAAAATAGATTAAGCACTAATTTGGATTAAGGGTGACTAAACTTGATTAAGAACCCAATTAGCAAACTGACACTAACTTAAATCTGACCTAGGTCCAATGGTTACATAGCTAACCCTAACTAGCACACTGAAGAACATAAACAATTCACGAGTGTCAAGCGACACTAAAAGAACATAGTTATGAACATTAACATTCACTAAACATAGAAGGATACATACATACATCTCACAATACTATACTTGAATTATGAATAACAAGGTTTCCAAAATTAGCACATAGGGATCAGTTCTGTTCCTCCGTCAATTTCCTCAGCTAAAATATCTGCACACTCATTGCGCACATCAGTAGTCCCGAAAATCACATGTACATATGTATATATACGTATCAAAAATTCACATAAATTGAAACATACATCAATCATGGTTTCTTTCATCCTACTTATATCCTTAATCATAAAGATTCCAAAATCAATGCGTTAATCCTACATTTACTGATTTCATCGACATACATAAAACATTAAATGACAAACATCAAATATCTGAAAGTAAAATCACACAACATGAAATAATATAATATGTTCTAAGCATCAGATAATGTCTCGACATCCGAAGTTGTGAGTATCAAAATAATAAAGTAATAACTAAGGCTACGAAGGGTTGGGGCAAGGCCTCACAATAGTGATACATTATTATTTTGATACTCATGACTTGATATGTTGAGACATTATCGGATACACTGAACATTATTATGTTATCTTATATTGTGTGATGTTTTACTTCAGATATTTGATTTCATCATTTAATTATTTATGAACATGTATACTAATGAAGTAAGTGAATGCATTATTAACACTTTGATTATGAAAATTTAGTAGTTAAGTATATGAGCAGATTTGAGATAAATAGTTAATTAATTGGAGGATTATGTCCTAGGTTGTGTGATTTCCCTGATACGTTATATACATATATGCATGTGATTTTCTTGTGCTACTGATGTGTGTCATGAGGGTGCAAGATATTTTAGCTGAGAAATCTAATGGAGAAATGAAACTGAACCCTATGTACCATTTGTGAAAACCAAGGTTAAATTCGATGAAAGATGTAAACCACATTGTTTGTATTTTATTTGTATCGTGAGATTTATGAATGTATCATTCTGTAATCTTTAAATGTTAATGTTTTGCAATAGTATTTTTATAGTGTCCCTTGACACTCGTGAATTGTATATGCATTCTAGCATGATAGTTAGGGATAATCGAGTAACCTAAAGATCTAAGTTAGACTAGGTTAGTGACCTTTTTCCTAATCAATTAGTAATCGAGATTAATTACCCGTAATCTAGATTAGTCTGTAGTCTACATTTTTAAGGTTTTTAGATAGTCCTAAAATTTCCAAGCTTTTGATAGATCCCTAATTAGTCCCTAAGGCCTAAAATCGTGAAATTTAAGTAGCCAAGGGGTATGGGTATGGGTTGGGGGCATTTTCCACCCCCCTAGCCCTTTTTGTTTTATGGTCACTCAAAAACTTCATTTTTTCTTTATTGCGAAAATTGATAGTTTTCATCATGGATTGAATAACTTTAACCCCACCTTGAGGTCAGCCTTATGTCTAGTTGAGTTGGAAGACTCTAGAAATGTTGGGCAAGTCGGTAAGTTATTTCTTTTTAGAGGTGGTTGAGTTTATGCACTTATTTAGAGGCAATTTTGAGAAGGTTTGGAGTGTTCACCCAACCTCTAGTTTTAGAGTGAAAATTAGGATTGAAGGAGAAGGAGAAGGAAGGGAATGCTCATCTCAAACTTGTTCAATTTTCCATAACCCAATTTTGAAGGTAGAAATACTTCACCTCATTTTTGTTCATGTTGTGTTTCATGTTTTAGTTTTATTGCTTATGTATGTTTGTGTGTGTGTTGAGTATGTTGGGAGGGATTGAAATAGATTTTCTTAAATGTTTTTCCTTTTTATTTATTT
Organism: Cupressus sempervirens; assembly: GCA_028749045.1. Lineage (NCBI taxonomy): Eukaryota > Viridiplantae > Streptophyta > Pinopsida > Cupressales > Cupressaceae > Cupressus > Cupressus sempervirens. The sequence continues at coordinate 414,578,043 of CM053789.1, read as the reverse complement.
TTTGAATTTCGAAGGGATTGTATGGGTGTATTGGCATTACTCACCCTAGGATAGGGCAGAAGTGGTCATGTGCAGGGGAAGTTCTTTAGTTGGACTCTGATAGTGTATAGCCTCTTCTCAAGATGAGAAGAGGGCAAGAGGGTAGGGTGTTATGGGCCCCTACCCATCAGCACAAATCACATTTTGAGTTTTAGTATGTAAGAATGGAAGAATAGAAGTTCTTGAGTTTTAGCACTGAAACGGCACTTGTTATGGTGTTGTGTCTGATATCTCCTATTGGAAAAATCCACCTTCTCCCTAGTATGGTTCAATGTCGAACTTGTTGTGCAAAATCGAGATGGGAGTGAATGTTTGATTTTGTCTTTATGTTATGTTTCATTGTTACCCAATCAATTTGCATTCTCTCCATGATCACCATGATGTATTGCAGAATTCGTAATGGATCCCTTGTTAAGTGCCAAGAAGGAAATTCAAAATGGTTAATGGATTTCAATTATGTTGGGAGATTTCTCCTCGGGATTGACATCCTTTGTTGTCAGGTTTTCTTACTAGTTATTTCCTAGTGGAGCTTTTGAATCAGGTGGTTAATAAAAAAAAAATTGATTGAGTAATATCATTGCTTATGAGATTCTCATATTTTCAATTATATGCATGTGTATTGAAAAGTAGATAAAATGGTGATGTTCAATTATGCAAATTTCAAGTTCAAATATGTTAAGAAAAAATGATGTTATGTTTGGAACTTTGATTCAATTTTGTGTTTATTAGGAGATAAAATAACCTTACATTATGGTTTAAACAAATATCTAAACACAATGATTATAATCAATGTTAGAGAGAAAAATAATATTGCCATTGATTTATTAGATAGGGTTGGCTTAAATCCAATTAGAAAAAAAAAATACACCCCTTTGTAAAAAAAAAAAAATTGCACAAAAAAAAATTAACACTTAGAAAAAAAAAAAATGAACTTGGCAAAAAAATTTACTCCCCCTAGAGCTAAATTACTCAATTTTATATGGGAAAAAAAATTAAATCCTTCTTCTTGGTAACAGAGAATATTCTATTTATATTCTCTTATATATATATATATATATATATATATATATATATATATATATATATATCATGAAAATTAAACTAGAAAAATAATAATAAACAAATTATAAATATCTAAAACTAAAAATATCCTACCAATAAAACTTTTACTATAACTACCCTTTTTCCTAAAAATCCCATCTACCCACTAGGCAACTTTCCATCTTCCCTGGCGTTAGTATTGGGAGTAATTTTGGGGCTTGTGCCAACATAGGAGGACTTGATGTGAGGGGAAGGGGAGTAGAAAATTGTAGGAGGTAGTTAAGTAATAAGTGGTAGATTAGTTGTATTTAAAAATTAGTGAGTTTTATTTTTATTAATTAATATGTTTTTTTTTAAACATTAGTAAATTTAAATTAATAGAAAACTAGTTAAATTAAAGTTAATGTTATTTTATTTTTCAGTATGTTTTAATTTGTTTATTTAATTTATTAGACTATATTAAAACTTAGAGTTAGATGTTTAAATTGTTATGGTATCTTAATTTATGGTGATAATTTTAGTATTTAATGTAGTTAGTCATTTATCCTATTTTTATTTTTGTTAATATTATAGTGTGATTTTTATGTTAAAATATTTAAATTAAATTTTAGTGAATTTTAATTACTATGTTAGTAAATTTATAGTGAAAGAAAATTTAGTTATTATTTTGTTTTAACAAGTATGTTTTATTTTAAATAATTTAAATTTGTATAGTTAAAGTTAGTTATTGTTAAATATTAATATTATATTATTGAAGTGTGTAAAGTTTTTTCATTAAAACTTAGTTGTTTTTTATGTATTACTTGTTTTATATGGTTTAAGTATAAGTGAGTTAATTTATTTAATTTTAAATAATTAGATAAATTAGTTTATGATAAGAGTTTAAATTAAAACTTTAAATGTTAAATAAATAATTGGATTTAAATGTTTTGTAGATTTAAGTATGGGGTGTTGAAAGGTAAAGAAAAACAATATATAGTTTAAATTAATTTAAAATTAACTAAAATATGTATTACTTTGTCATGAAGGCATAATTTATATTAGTAACTATTAGGCTGTAATCGACAACATTAATTTTATTAATATTATTAACTAGTGGAATTTATTATCAACCTTAAAGGGATGAGTTAGTTCACAAGATAGCTAGTGAGGGTTGTTAGACTAGGGTCTATTATAAAAAAAAACAAATAAATATCAAATTATATCAAAACCCTTTTGTGTCATGTAAGTTGTAGTCAACCTTTATCAACGTAGTCATTTTATGAAACTTAAAAAAAAAATTGTGTGTGTTTTTGCCCTGAATTTTGGGCACAACATATAGCCACCTTAACAACTTCTATCCACATATGTAGAAATGCCAAAAGAAATGGAAGTAACAAATGCTCATTAATTTTAGAAATGAACAAAGCAATGAAATAGAATACTAACGAGTAGCAAGTGACAAAAATAATGGAATATGAATAGGATAAAGTAGTTGGTTTTTTTCTTAGCAAATTTAATAATAGAATGTGACATGTGTAAATGTGTTCTTAGTTTCATAAAAATGTAGTTAATAAGGAATACAAATGGTTGTTAAATTTCCTTTCTTATTGACTATTTAAAAGAAATGGTGCAACCCATTATGACTTCATTCTATTATCATTTTCATTCTTATGAAATTGGAATCCAGGACTCAACTTTTGTAGCTTCTTAGCCCACTATAGTTCCATATCTTCTTCATGAAATTTCAGAAGGCAAGGTTTCTTAAATTTATATGTTTTTCCATTGAATCTTATTAGCAATTTTATTTTTTAGAGCCAAGAAGGATTAGGTTTATTTAATACGCAAATGTAATGTTGGAGAGTTTTAGTTGAATTTAACAGATATGCATGTTTGGGAGGGATTACAGTTAAAATGTTATGCAGATTTTTAATCTATGGTTTTAGATTGAAGTTTGTGAAGTTATTATCAACATTGTTTTCATGATTAATGACTATGTTAATTAATAATTGTCTTGATGATAACTAGTGTAATTTTATAAAATTAAATTATACAATTTTGTTGAGATTAAGTAGTAGTCAACTCCGTAGCTCACATATTGGTAGATATCTTCACCCTCATCATTTCTTAGCATATTATTATTGGATAAATATTTTTAATTGGAGTGGATTTTGTTTCTTATTTTGACCACAGTTTCAAATTTTAAAAATAATAAAAAATGTTTTTTAATTTATTTCTGTCAATGTTTTGCATTATATCATTACACAACCAACATCATCACAAAGGGGCATTCACTCTTATTGCCACAACCATGATAAAATTTGTATCCAAAATATTTAGAGGGTTCATGAATGGTGGTGATAGTGAAATATAAGTCATATTTCTAGAAAAGGATTTTCAACATCCTTTATGATTTATTTTCATATTTACAACTTATCTTTCACGTTTATGTTTATAAATAAGCTTTTTTTAAATATATGTTAATCATTTTTATATGCGTTTATTATATTTTCATATTACAAATGTAAATACTTTTTTTTAAATATATTTTAATTATTTTTTTATTCAATTATTATATTTTATGATGTTTGTATAATATAATTATTTAAAATGAAGTAATATAATATCAAAATTATCTTTGTCTTCAAACATACACAGACCATAATAACTTAGAACTTTTAGTAGAAAATTATTATTATTTTACTAGAATAGAATAAATATGTTTGATTTGCTAAATGTAAAATATTAGTTTAGATTTAAGGTAAATAGTCAATTGTGAAATCGAATAGATATAATAGTATTTTAGATGTGATAAAGGTTTTCTAGAAATACTAGAGCATAAATGTACCAAATCACAAAAATCTTATTCATCAATTTTGATTATTTCTTCTTTTAATAATTTTTTATTTTCATCTATTTGTTATGATTATATTGATTTATTTATTTTGTGATGTTTCTACTATTTAATTATTTAAAATAAATTAAAATTTTGGTAGAAAATTATATTTTTAATTTTCTATCCATTTGTTATGATTATTTCTATTATTTATATTATTTAAAATAAATTAATTCTATAATAGCTCTATGTTGAGCTATTTATATTTCTAAACTTTACATATTTTATATTAGATATCTCTCAACTTAATTTACCAAAAAATAATAATTAAAATTTTAGGTATGCTAGTTTTATATTATAGTGAGAGCTATGGTTAAGTTTAACTTAATGTTAGTGCTAGGGGTTAGCAAAAATAAGTTTTATATTCTAAGATAAAGCTTACTTATTTTTGATGTTTTAGATAGCAATAAAAAGAATGGGGGGCTGACCCTGAAGTACAAAAAAGCTTAAAAGTCAGTCGGAGGTTACCTTCTAGTCACATAACTAACAACAAATTTAAAATTTCAAAAAATATATAATGTCCATAGCTGAATTAATAGTACCATCAATCCTGAAACTAGTAGAAAGAAAAAATTGAAAAACAAACTAGTGACACTTAAACAAATTGCTATTATTGGTCCACAAATTGACATAAGCATATAATGTAAAAGCCTATATGGTAACCAGTTCATAGTAATCAGTGGAATAAAAGGAAAAAGAGAACAATGAGACCCAAGGCTACCTACCCTCCTTTTCATGATCCTCATCCTTCTCCTCAAGCACATCCTTGTTCATGTCCCCCCCTCCACCTTGACAAGTTTGTCTAGGATTGTCTTCAGCCAATCCTTTGCTAGGAACCCATAAATGGATTGAGTTGTCTCACTCTCCATGTATAGGTCCTTCTCATCTCTATTCACCTGCGAAAATTAAAAGGTGGTGGTCATGGAATGCATGACTTTGGTGGTGAACTACACCAAAGAATGAAATTTTTGGTGAATACCAATGTGATTGTCTGCCAGATCCCCCATTGGCTACTCAAGCATATCCAATGTAGCCTTGTTGTGGCTCTATCCATGGCTATGCTTTTCCTCCCACCCCCCCCCCCTCCCCTTCAACTTTAGGAGTATCTTTTCTTTTCTGGGAGAGGTGATGTCTTCCTTCCTCGCCACCATGTCTAGCTAGGGTAGCTTAAAGGGTGTCAAAAATATGAGAGGGGCTAAGGGGGCTAGGGACATGCTTCATGTGCAAAGGCAATCTCTTCTTTTAGGTAGGTTTAACATCACTTTCAATAGATTCAGAGTTGGAATCATGCTTGGGGGGGACTTGAATTTTTTCAATTAGAGGCATTTGCTAGTTCTCCTAGTACTCTGCTAGCTCTTCCTAGTGTCTGTATCTGAATCAATAGGGATAATTTTAACCTCAGGGCTATGGGTTTTCTTGATTTTTTTGTTGCTAGGACCAGGGTTAGGGTCTAAAGATACTTGGGGGAGACAAAAGCTAGAGGGTTGACCTAGAGTGATGGGTTTTCGGCAAGATGGTGGATATACAATTTGTTCATGAGCTCTTGATGGATATGGTAAAGGTTTTACCCTCCTCTTTTTTTCTCCTATCCTTATAGATATAATATTCCATAGAATGCAACAAAATAAATGGGAAGGAAATATGGTTTGGGTTTATGAAGTGATTAAGAATGGGGAAATGGTAATAATAGAGTAACTATTACTAATCCTCAAGGGTAATGTAACTCATATTAGCATAGCAGATGACATCCCAAGGTTTAGGAAGGGCTTCCCTTGAAAACCCACCACACATTTGCACCAATTTCTCCTTGAATTTGAAGAATTTTTGTAGACTGGTTTCCTCATTAACCTTTTCTTTCCTATGCTACTTCTTGTCTTCCATGAGAAACTCTCCAACCTTAACAATAATTTACTCTGAGATTTCGAAACCCATCCTATTGATAGTCACTTTCCTATCCTTCCATGAATTAAAGAACTACATAGACACATTCTCATCATGTTTCATCATCCCTTCCATAAATGATAAAAGGCCACCCTTCTTCTGATAAACCATCTCCACTTCATTGTTATAGATGCAAGCCTCCATTCCCATAGGTTCAATATGATCATTAGTACCCATGTCGTCATCCAATTCAACCACCAACTATTCAAAATTTTCTAACATAGCCATGTTGTAGATTTGGTAGTTACTAAATATTAAATAAAAGACGTCTAAGATTAAAAGGAAAAGGCAGTGCATAACCATCATAAGTTAGAAAGGTTTCACAAAAATAGAAAAAACCACCCTTAGTAGCATGTGTTAATAGTCCCTTTCCATCTATAAACAATTGTCTCCAGCTATAGTTGGAGTGGAAATTTAACAAATTGTCTTTTTTTATTACCAATTGATAGGTTTTTACATCTTAGCAATGTTGGGACTCAAAATTGCATTCCTATTTTGAGTACCATTTTAAATTTTGAGTCAAATTGAGCCCTTATAAGAGCTTTTTGTGCATGCATACTGAGTTGTCATTTCGAGGCCTATGAGGTATTTTATGTTTCTAACACCTTGCATTTAGTATATCCATGCATCCCATGATGATAAATTTCCATTCCTAGTTATTCCGTGAAGTTTTTTTTTAGCAATGTTTAGATCTGCATTTTTGCTCAAGTGTTAAACATTGATAGGAGGCTTGGTTTGCATTTGAATATCATGCACCTAGTTAAGTCTCATGAATCACTTCTTTTGAAGTATTTAGTATGCATATTAGAGAACCTATGTTACATTTTTCAAGGCATTTTGATATGTTTTGACTGGGTTTTAAATCCCTCAAAGTTGGTTGTTTACTATTGCCATGCTGATGCATTTTTCTTAGAATTCCTAGAGGCCCTATTTACCCATATATAAATTTGACCCAATTGACCCTACTAAATAATATTTTTTTTGCATTACATTCTAGAGGTGATTCCATTTGTAATTTCTCAAATTTTACCAGTGTCAAAGGGTAGATTGATCAATACCCCTATTCAAGATGTCATAACTATAAACCCATGATATATGAATCCAAGTGGTTTGTAACATTTTTTTCTACTCCAAATATTCTTTAAGTGTGCCAATTTTCAAGTCTTGACCAATTCATTGATACACTTTTCTAGGTCCATTCCTTTTTTGAAAATTGATGTTCTGCAAGTGTTCCTAGTCCTACAATTCTTACTACCTAACTTCAAATACTTGCCAAATATGCAAAGTTATTTGACATGAGCCCAAATAACATATTTAGACTATCCTTGTGATAGTGAACTAATGACCTAGTTTTTGTGCCTCCAAGTGTTTATTTGACCTATTTTTGAAACCAAAATTGAACACATTTTATGGTTTTTAGACATGTTTATTTGCAGACAGTTTAGAGAGGGCAACTTTAATGGTCAGTATCTTTTTACCCAGGTGCTATCATGACATGAAATCTGACATGATACAAGATTGTAAAACACAGAATTTGTATGTCTAATTTTAGGGCTTAGTGAGGTGTTTCAGTTAATTTTTAAAATCAACTTATAGGCCTTCTTGTCAGATAAGCATAGTTTGAAACAAGGTAAACTCAATTTTAAATGATCAATCAGTGATTGTTTTGAATCTAATTAGAAAAATGAAATCAATGGATTAGATTAAAGGGTTAGGTATTTGAAGTGCAAAAAAAATTATTTGGGCCCATTACGGGGCCAAACTAATTTCATCGAATTGCTAGGATGCTCTAAGTATTTGAGATGTTTGAAGGATGTTATGATGATTCTAATTGTTACCATGTTTCATCATATGCATTTCATCATTTGAGACCAAGCAAATGTGTAGGATCTCTATGAAATGATAAAGGAGTCAAATATGCAAGGTGATTTTCTTTCAAGAGAAGATGTGTTGATGATAGAAAAAGACATTTCATTGAAGTATGAATTAATACAAAGGGTAGGTGAAGTGTATTTTTTGATTAAGGTCAGAGGTTCTATATTTTTAGATGGGTGTATCAATTTCTCAAAGCCACAATAGTTCTAGCTTTGCCAACATTTCCTGCAATAGTGACTCTAGAACAATCTTTTACTATCTAGTATTTAGAAGATGAGTTCATTTAAAATATGTCTACCCAGAAGTCATGTGTGTAGGTAGAAGTGAATACATTAAATTGAATGTGTACCTAATCATTATTGAACTTATGATTTTTTTGTGTTTATAGATAGTGGGAGTCATTTTCAAAGTTGGAAACGCTAGCATTTGTGTAGAGTCCACACCCCAGTGGTGATCTTTACCATAAAATTGGTGCCCCAAGCTGTTGTATAAAGTGGCATTCTATGATTACCATATAAAATCACCTTTGATATAGTTGTAAGTATATTGAAACCATTTTTTGCATAATATCTAGACAACAAAGGTAAAAAATGAACACCTTACATGGAACTCTATGCAACAAATTATTGCACTAATTTCAAAGTCATGCATTCCCCTACATATGACAATCAATGTTAGTCATGACATAGACTTGAGTCTCAAACTTTTAACATGAATATGTGTAGACTTCAACCAATCTAGTATGGGAACATGGTAAATCAACTCTCTCATACTCATGAGCCATTGACCTCTCTAGAATCGGTATGATATCTTAGCATTTTTCCTTTCTTTTTGGTCAAGCATTTAAGTCAAAAGAAAAGAACCATGTAAATTGACTCTTGTTTGAGGATAGACTTGAGAATAGGATGGGAATTTCTTGCTTGGAACTATCAATTACACTCAAGAAAGCTATATGGGAGAAGGTATTTCAATGCCTAGTCAGATGTGAGATTATGTGTAGCAAGCGGAGCAACCTAAATTTATCTTCCATCCTCAATTATAGCGTCAGTTCAGGGCATTCACTTTCATCCATCCCAAGCATTGAATATGAGAGGGTTTCTCTTGCTTGATGGTTATATGGCACAATTTTTTAGAATCTAGGAGAGGTTTGTTGATCAAAGAATTCCAATTCAAAATACTATATGTGTCATCGACCAAGTCTTCATGGAGGAGCCACAGTGCTTTGGGTTATCCCACATCAATGGTGGAAGGAAAGTAATTTATATTTATATACATAAGCATGATGTATTAAGATGTCTTTATGTCACAGTCCTTTTAAGGTAAGACCTACACATGCATGGAGGGGCTTACCCATCTAGCCCATGGAATGCTAGTAGCAACATCAATGAAATTTTGGCCAAGTTCATCTGGATTTAAACATGATGACATGGTGCATGGAGGCATTTCATAATATCAAAAGAAGCAAACAAGGAGGTTACAATCTCATGATTAGTGTGAGATCATAGGATGGAAAATATAGCCTTGAGATGTTACAATATAGCATAAGGTTGGGAGAAGGAGAAAAGATAAGTGGGAAACTACAACCTAGCATATGATCAGGAGAGGACAATTTGAAGGTTACAATCTCACACAAATTGTATGGTTGATGGTCTAAGAGTGAAAGGTTAAGCTATTATGATAATGCTATGATCATATGATTAGAAATTTGAAAATTGAGACTTGATATATTATGATGAATCATATCATCAGAGAGCCAGACATTAGGAAATATGATGCTACAAAATAATCATAAGATCGGGAGATGTAAAAGATTATTAATTTGATCATATGATTGTTTTGTGATCAGGAGATGTAAAAGCTTAGTGATATGATGCTATCTTTATCTTGTATGATTGGAAGAAGTTAAATTTAAGGTTAAGATAATATGCTTGATCGTAATACCATGAGTTCATGAGATCAGGAAGAAAGAAACTCAAATAATGCATAAAGTTGCGTGGCTCCTACTTGAGTGACATTTGACTAGTGGGAGGATAACAAGTGGTACTTGGGGATTAGGGAGACGAAGTAAAGAAAAATTAAATTAAATTTGAATACTAAGTGCACATTCTCAAAATAAGAAAAGTGGAAAATTTGAAATGAAATTGGAAGTTTGATAGTCGAGATTATATAAAATTTAGGGCCTGATTTTTCAAATGCACACCTATGAAACCATCTTTATCAAAAATATGGAGTATAATATACTATCAAAATCAAGAGAAGCTGAAATTTCCATTTTCATAGTCAAAATTTGACAAAGGTATTCCATGGAAGAAGTTATAAGCAATTTTGTAAATCTGGGGCATTCTTAGCAATAATGAGGATTTGATTTTTTAGATGGAATAAAATCAAATTTAGATAAGACTTAAATGAAATCAAATTCACTAATGACCACCAATAATGAAATAAATGCTTTGAGAGAAGTTGCAAATGATAAGACTCTGTCAGCAAGAAGCAGTTGGAGATTTACATAACCTAGGGTAGTAGAGGGTAAGTAGAATCAAATTAAATCTCCTGCACATTTTGGATACTTATCTAATATCTCATTAGAGGAGGATTTTCTCATTGTTTTCAGGGGATATTTCTACAATTCTTGTTTCTTAGTGATGAGATTTGATTTCCAGTTGACAAGAGAAGGGATAAATTCCAAAACAATAGGAGGAAGAGTTTCAAATGGACACTTGGTAGTATCAAATCTAATTCAGGAATTTCTTTCTATATATCTCTTTTCTTTTATCATTGTAAGGGTTTCAGTTCTTGGACATTTTTCACTATTGTGGTACCACAAGGATGGCTCCAAATTGGTTGAAATTTCTTTCATGACTATGATACCTAGTTGGTTCATAAGTTTTTTGAGCAAGTTCTCAAATGTGTTTCCACCATTCTTAGTATTTTTCTCTCTATGAATAGCATTGTAGTTCCTTTTGAGCATTTAGATATTGCAGTGGTCTATTGTGTATTTTGTAATTATTTTTTGCATAGATGTGATGCATTAGTTTTAAGGAAATGAATGTAAAGCTTTACTAAAAGTTTAAATATGAACCTTGTCTCCTCTTTATGGGTTTGTAGTTTTCTACGATATATGTACAAAGTGAATATTTTCCAGTTGCAGCTTAACTTTGAATTTGTATGCCTTTGTGTATTTTTTTGTTGGGTCAAGGACTTGAGTAAATTGGTTGATATGCATTGATAGAATTGTAGGGATCATAGGAGGATTCGATAAGTATGAGTTTCATTTTGAAGATAGATGTTTGTTTACAAGGTGAATGGATAGATCTAACATCTAGGTATATGGGTATATCTTGGGTATCCTTATGTATGTTCAAACTTATTTAATGTCCAATGGATAAGGGACTGATTAGCTTGGAGATTGCATGTTTTTGTTATTCATATCTTGGTTTTTTTGATAATCAACATCATTAATCAAAGTCTTTTCCCTTTTATGTTGAAGAGCTAAAAAGATTTACCCTCGCTTAGCTCATCAAGTTCATACATCATGTTATTATCTATTTCATGTCTATGTTGTTTTCATAAGCATAGAAGGTTCAAGGGTTTTATCTACTTTGTATAGATTCAAGTGTATGTTTTTGGAAAAAGGTACCATATTATTGAATCTGAGGTTCACCTACCTAGGTCTTGCAGAGGTTGAAGTAGAAGGAGTATAGCCTTATAGTTAGTCTTGGTGTCTGAATAGGTACATTGAACATGGGAATTAGTTGCCCCTAGGTGTATGTGTTCCTATCATTGGGTTATTTAAAAATTATTAATTTAGGAGTCAACAGGAAAATCCACCCTCTGCATCCTTTTTTGGCAATACTTAAAATTCACAGAAATTAAATCATAAATGTGAATCATCATAAATATTACCAAATGATCCCTTTATGAAGAGCCTTGTCCTCCCACCCATGAAAATAATTAAAGACCTTCCACCATTTGTGGTGATTCATATGGCATTATTATAAATATGCTCCCTTTCTAGCATAACTTGAGTTGATGATGGAATTTGTATAAGATCCTCCCATTCAATTAACTGGGTGACACTATGGCCAAATTTTTCCAGCTCATCTACCATGCCATTCCTTTCACAATATATATGATCCACATGGATCTCATGCCACTCTTCCATCAACCTTTGGATTTCATCAATTATTAATTTGATCAACCAACTGCTCTAACCCTATTCCTTAGCAGCATTAATAATTAACATTGAGTCCCCCACAATGGAAAGCTTGTTAAATCCATGTGGTCTTGAAATTATCAAACCCCAAAGAAGTGCCAAGGCTTCCCCTTCATTTTTTGAGGCTCCTCTATAGTTTCCAACATAGGAAACCACCAAATTTCCCATATTGTTATGAAAGACACCTCCTGCTACAATGTTGCCCATCATGGTCAAGCCATCAAAACTAGGTTTGATCTAGGACTGAGGAAGAGGGTGCCACACCCCCTTTTTTCCAGCCATGGCATTGGAATTATCAAAGTGTGCTACTATTGGTCCAACATCCCAAGAAGAAGCCCATTTCATATCAAATTTTCCCTAGAAGTTTGGGGGGGCTCCCATTGGTACATCCCACTACATTCTTTTAGGAGTCTAATAACCTTTTGGGCCACCTGCGAGCTGTTAGTGGCTTGTACCCTGAAAAATTCTATTGCTTCACTCCTTCCATATTTTCCATGAAACATGTGGGGGAAGAATAGACCATAATTTTTTGAGGAAAGGGTGGTTAGATGGACCATTAAAGTGAGCAAATTGCTACAACTCTCCATCCACACACCACTACACCTCCCATAACACAAGGACTTCCCTCCATATTTCTGTTGCAAAAGGGCAGTGAATAAGAAGGTGTGGAATAGATTCAACATCCTAGAGACATAAAATGTAGTAGTTAGCAAGTTGACAACCTCTTCTTTAGAGGTTATCTACATTGAGGATAGACCTATGCAAAGTCATCTACTAGAAGAAGTTAATCTTTGGTAGGATCCAAGGATGTGAGACCTTTCTCCAATCTACTTGGGCCACCTCTCACCTAAGCCAATAGAGGTAAGTTGACTTTACTATGAACTCACTTGAGGAGGTAAGTTTCCAAACCAATGAGTCCTCCATTGGGGTGAGTAGAATCCTATAATTCTAGACAAGTTCTTTTAGGTCCAATGCAATGTTCAATTCCTTAGGCTCCTAATATTGGAATTTAATCCATTGTCTATCTGGGGTGATAAAGATTTGAGTCAGAGATTCATACAATCTAGTACACATCACGCACAAAGGTAGGAACTTAGTGTGCATGAGGGGGTTGTCTTGGAGCCATTTATCTTTCCAAAAGTTGATTAAGGTTCCATTGTCCATGATCCAGTGACAACCCATCTTGAAGATTTTTTAGGTGTTAACCACATTATTCCAAATCTTGGAACCCTAGGGAAGAGCATGTGCCCAAGGGAAATGATGGAATGAAGAACCTCCAAGGTACTTAGCCATCATAATATTATACCAACTACCCTTAGAATTCACCAATTTCCAGCAAATTTTGGTTAGGAGGGCCTTATTCAAATGTCCTATTCTTATTATGTTCAATCCTTCAAGTGGTTTAGGACAAAAGACTCTCTTCCAGCTTACCAAACTCATTCTAGACTTCTCTTAAGTGCTAGACCATGAAAAAATATGTTGGATTTCCTCAAGAATATCTCTAAATCTTCCTAGGATTTTGAAGATAGGGAGGAAATACATCAAGATGCCCTACAAGGAGGCTAGGAGAAGTTAGATATTCATCGCATTACTTAAAATGTTACCTTTCCAACCCACCAACTTTCTCTAGAAGCATTCAAATAGGTCATTCCAATGTTGATTGGAGACTTCATTTATTGTGAGTGGGAGACCAAGATAAGTTTCTAGGAGAGACACCTCTTGGTAACCAAGAATACTGGTCACCTTTTCTCTTGAACTAGCAATAGTGTTGAAGAAATACACTTTTCTTTTCTAGTAATTTATGCATTTACCAAAGTCCAACACATATTGATTCAAGGTTTCTTGTTGTTTTCTAGCTTCATGGATAGAGGACATACTAAATAAGAATGTATCATCCACAAACTATTGGATAATTTGCAGGATGCACCAGGAGGTAGGTTTAATAACCTTTATTCTACAAAAGTTAGTCAAAGAAACTAAATTTCTTCTTAAAACCTCCACCACAATGATAAATAGGTAAGCAGATAGGGGGTTACCTTGAAATAGACCTCAGGAGGAAGAGAAGAATTTTCCAAGAGTTCCATTAATAAGTACCAAAAATGTAATAGAGGTTACAGCATGTTTTATAATTCTAGTAAGATTATCATTAAAGCTAAGCTTGCTAAGAATAGCAAAAAGGAATTCCCTCCTAACCTTTGTTGGAAATATAAGAGGAGTAATTGAGAGGGGAGAAGTGAATTAGTTACTAATAAAATAAATCCTAGATCCCTTAGATGTCAGATAAAATTTAGACTAGTAAAACTAATTACTATTGATACTTGGTAAACATACAAAAATTACTATAACTCGATAAATGCAAAGTGTGTATTACTTTAGTAAATCTTAAGATGTTACCAGTAATTTACTTGCAAGCATAACATGAATGCATAAGACACTAGAATTTAATATGGAAACCCAATTTGGGAAAAACCATCAAATGTAATAGTTAATGTTTTTCACTCTTCTGAAGTGAGCTCTGTTAGGAGCCAACTCTGTTAAAGGTTACAAAACACACTATTAGGTGTGACCCTATTAAAGGATTTAATCACCTTGTCAGGAGTGGCCTTGCAAAAGGTCTTGAAACAATTCAATGGAATTGCCACCTTTTTAAAGGATTTACAAATGGCTATTAAACCAACTCTATTAAGAGATTTTAGATTAGTATTACAATGGTTATAGAGTAACAATGAAATGACCTGATTGTGATGCAACTGAATTGTTGATTACAAATCTCTGCTCTAGTTCATACTTGATCCTTCCTTATCGAATAACACTTTTTTGCTCCACAAGGATAACTTCTTATCCTTCAAGTTTGCTTCATCTTTTCTTATCTCTTTCATTAAACTTTCATCTCACACACTTTGAAATCACAACTTGACCTTTTACTTATACCTTCCAAATTGTCAAGTCGGCTCAAATAAAAATTAGAATAACCAATATTCAATGCCATAGTTGGCGAGAATTAATAGGTAAAATAAAGCTTTACATGCCAAAACAAGAAAATCCTTTGGTTGCCAACCCAACTCGATAGAAACTGATCCTGAAATGATTTCTTGTGTTAACCAATAGAAGTTTAGTTAACACTGTGAACTTGTGAAATCCCTTTGGTAACCAAGTGAACTCTATTAATACTAAGTTCAACTAACATATTTTCATACATAACTTCCTTTGATACTTGAGTGAGCTCAGTAGATATTACCTTCTGTATAGAGTAAATTTAGGAATGCTTAGTAGACTAGGAAAACTGTCTTCATTGACCAAGTGAGCTCAGCATGCACTAACTATCAACTGATATGAAATTTGTGTAACATTAAAGACAACACATAATTAATTAATTGTATCCAACAATCTCCCTCTTTGGCACTGATGGAAACACAACATGTCATAGCGCAATAAAATTTTGAGAATAAGACTCCCTCTATCAAAAAGTTTCTCCCTCTTTGATTTTATACCAAAAACTTATCCTATGGTATTCTCCTTCTATGAAGGAATTTCTTAACTTCTCCCTCTACAAAATTTCAGAAAAATATGATAGTAAACTTCTCCCTCTTTGACAACACATGCCAAAGAAAATTCTAATTAGTGTTAATGTACCTTGAGTAAAAATTCACTTGCAATATTTCCTTGTCAATACTAAATGAACTGATTGATCTTCAATTTGGTTCATGTTGATGCATCACTAAACTTTATTTAGTGAGCTTCAGATAGGGGAATCACCCCTAGCTTACCTCTTAGATACAAAAATGTATCCTTAGGTAATGGCTTGGTGAATATATCTGCAATTTGTTCTTTTGTATGCACATATTCCAATCTGATTTCTTTTTCCTATACTAATTCTCTTAGAAAGTGATATTTTATGCAATGTGCTTTGTTTTGGAGTGCATCACTAGATTCTTTGATATGTTGATTGCACTGATGTTATCATAATACATGACTATTGGATCTTTGATTTCAACCTTCATTCCTTCCAACAACTATTTGAACCAAACAATGTTAGAGCAATTTGTTGTTGTAGCTACATATTCTATTTCTGTTGTGGATTGAGATGTGCAGTTTTGCCTCTTGCTTGTCCAAGATACCAGCCTTTAACCAAGAAAGAATGCTCCACCACTTGTGCTCTTTCTATCATCAAGATTTCCTGCCCATTCAACAATAGTAAATACTTTTAGGTCAAGGTTGCCTCCAAGTTTGTACCATAAGCCATAGTCTTCAGTACTTTTCAGATATCTCAAGATTCTTTTTATTGCCATCAAGTAGTTTTCTTTGGGTTTAGCTAAGAATATTGCCACTATCCCAACTGCTGAGGCAATATCAGGCCTTGTATGTACCACATACTATAATTTCCCAATCATTAATTATATAAGGTATGGTCTACTTCTTTGGAGTCATCATCTTTGGTAAGCTTAAGTCCAATACACATGGGGGTTCCAACTAGTTTTGAATCTTCCATTTCAAATTTCTTGAGTATCTCTTTGATATACTTACATTGAGTGATATAGATACCATTTCTATTATGTTTTATCTGCAATCCAACAAAGAATTTTATTTCTCCAAACATGGACATCTCAAATTCTTTATTCATTTGTTCTTAGAATGCTTTGCATAATTCATCATTTCATGTGAATAGAGTATCATCCACAACTATTTCTGCCAACATAATCTTCTTATCTGGTCCTTCCTTGATGTATAGGCTACTATTATTATTTGTTCTTTGAAAACCAATCTGTATCAAATAGTTATGTATTCTTTCATACTAGGCTCTACGAGCTTGTTTTAGACCATATAGGGCTTTGTGTAATTTGTAGACCATGTCCCTTTGTTTGGATCAACAAAACCTTTTGGCTATTCAATGTAGGCTTCCTCGTCAAGAATTCCATTCAAGAATACATATTTAACATGCATCTAATATACTTTGAATCCTTTGTGAGCTGCATAAGCTAGTAAAGTCCTAACACCTTCTAATCTTACAATAGGGGCAAAAGTTTCACCGTAATCAATACCTTCTTCTTAAGAATAGCCTTTATAGCTTATTTTTGAATACCCATTTTCTACCAATCACATTTTTATATTTGGGCCTAGGTACAAGAGTCCAAGTTTTATTCTTTTCTATTTGTTCTATATCTTCATTCATAGCCTCAATTGAACTTTCATTTTCTAGTGCATCATTAACACTTATAGGCTCAAATTTAGAAAGTAAACATGTACCTTCTAGTTTGCTTCATGTCATTATTCCATCTAATTTATTTCCAATGATCTAATCAAGTGCATGATGCCTTCTGACATATTTAGCCAATATAGGTTCTTTGACTTTAGAATGAATTATGTTATCTTCATTTTGAATCTCAACTTTAGACTCAATTCCTTCTATCTGTGGCTCAGGTTCTTCAAACTCGGTATGCACTAACTCAATAACCTCTAAATGTGACTCAGGTCCCTATGACTTGGTTTGCACTTCCTACAACTTGGCAACTGATGGAGATTTGGAAAGCTTACGAGATGAAGTCTCCTTTTTGTCAAATGTGTTTGGCAATGTATCAGGTTCATAGTAGACAAATCTTCTGAAATCTTTGGCTCCTCTTTGGTTTCTTCTTCAGTCTTATCTGCAAACTCATCAATTCTCACATGTGCACTTTCTATTATTTTTTGAGTGGAGAAATTCAAACATTTGTATGCTTTACTTTTGCAGGAATATCCTAGAAATATACCTTCATCACCTTCTACATATAATTTTCCCTTTCTAAATTCTTTCAAGACATAAGATTTGTTGCAAAATACATTCAAGTAACTTACATTGGGTTTGTAGTCATACCATAGTTCATAGGGATTTTTGTTTGAGTCATTCTTCAACTAAACTTAGTTCAAAGTATGAACTATATTTCTAATAGCTTCCTTCCAATATTTGATAGCAACATTCTTCTCAATTATTAGTGTCCTTGCACAATCCATGATGGATCCATTTCTTTTTTTAGCTATTCCATTCTACTCAGGAGTACCAAGGGATGATACTTGTCTTTTAATTCATCTTTGAATGCAAAAATTTTTGAATTCATTTGAGATGAATTCATCACCTCTATCTGGATCTTAAGCATTTCAATCTTTTTCTAGTTTCATTTTCTACTCTAGCAAGATAACTATTGAATTTCTCAAAAGCTTTGGATTTTTCTTTCAGATATATAACAATCATCATTCTAGAATAATCATCAACAAAAAAAATGAAAAAAAAATTTCCACTATAAGTTTCTATTCCAATGGGTTCACATAAATTAGTATGCACAATTTCCAAGATATCTTTTGACTGATAGTTTTTTGAACTTTTAAAACTAGTCTTTCCCATTTTACCAATTTGGCAATTTTTGAATAATCCAACATCAAGTTTCTTCAAACTAGAAAAACCTCTTACTCTTCTAAGTTTTCTGATCTTGACCATATTATCAAAGTTTACATTACATAATCTTTTGCACCATAGCCACATTTCTTCTACTTGAGCAATAAAACATGAACAATCACCAAGATCAAGATAAAATAGGTTACCTTTTGTTTTCCTACCTGATCCAATCAGATTTCCTTGGTTATCCAAAAAAAATTCTTTACCATTCATGAATTCTACCTTGAATCCAATTTTGTTTAGCTATTCCACACTCAATTAATTATGTTTTAGTCCATCAACCCAATAGGCATTGTCACATACAAGTTCATTGGTTAATGAGATATGGAATTTTCCTTTTCTACAGCAAGGCTCATTGTTTCCAAACCTTACACTACCTTCATAATAGTGTTCAAAATGTTCAAACTTATTTTTGTCTCTAATCATATGGTAAGAACACCCACTATCTATGATCCATTTGTCATTTTTGCTAATAGGAGAAAGAAGTGACATCTTATCTCCTTCATCATCAGATTCATCTTTTACAGTAATATCCATTATTTCATCTTCACTGTTATCAAAATCTTTAGCCATAAAACAAGTTTTCTTACCTTTTTTCTTTGTAGGATTTGTGACCTTTGAATTCCTTCTTGCCTTTGTACTTGTGGCTTTTCTTCTCTTCCTTGGTTTCTTTGTTTGGACACCTAGCAACAATATGACCAATTTCTTCACAAGAAAATTAGATTAGAGGAATTTTAACTTTGTACTTTCCTCTGCTCCTAGAATATTTCTTTACAAGTAGAGCTTCAAAAATTTCAAGATCACTATCAGAACTTTCTTCTTCATTTTCTTCCTCACTTTATGATTTATTATCTTTTATTTTCTTGCTTTTTTCTTTGAGTGAGAGTTTAGCTTCAAATGCAAACTCAATATTCTTAGAAGCAAGAACATAGTTGTCAAAGTTGTCTAGTTCAAAAACTCTCAGTCTTCCTACTAGGGAATCCAAACCTATCTTGTTAATTGGATCACATCACTTTTCTTGAATATTAGGTACTCTAATTGCATAGATGGGAAGCAAAACCTTGACTATTTTACTTACAATAGTTTCTTCTTTAAGTTCTCCTCCAGATGCTCTAATTGCACTAACACTGGCTTTGATTCTTTCCACATATTTTGCAACATTTTCATCTTCTTTCATTATCATTTGATCAAATTTTCCTCTAAGGCTTTATGCTTTGGCTCTTCTTACATTTTCATCACCTCCATAGATTTCTTTTGGTTTGTTCCACATATTAAAAGAAGTTTTATAGTCTTTGACCTCATCAAATTTAGCATAACTAAGAGCAAATGCAACATCAATCATCATGATGTTATGATTCTTTTTCTCAGCAATATCTTCAACTGATAATGTTCTAATGGGAGTTTTATATTCTTCATCAGGATATTTGCATCTCTAATCATTGATGGTAGCTAGATGAAGTCTCATAAGTCGTTGCCATGTTGCAAAGTTGTCTCTATTCAGCTTTGGAATCTCTCTCTTGTAAGAAATCTTGATCTTCAGCTTAGGTTCTTGAAACTTTCTTTGCAAACACAAAAATCTCTAATACCAATTGTTGGAAATATAACAGAAGTAACTAAGAGGGGAGGGATGAATTGATTACTATTAAAATAAATCCTAGATCTCTAAGATGTCAAATAAAATTTAGACTGGTAAAACTGATTACTACTAATACTTAGTAAACATATTTAAATTGTTGTAGCTCGATAAATGCAGAGTGTGTATTACTTTAGCATATCTTTAGATGATATTAGTAATTTACTTGCAAGCATAACATGAACACATAAGACACCAAGATTTAATGTGGAAACTCAATTTGGGAAAAACCCACCAAATGTAACTAGTTACTATTTTTCACTCTTCTAAAGTGAGCCCTATTAGGAGTCAATAGTATTAAAGGTTACAAAACACACTATTAGGTGTGATCCTGTTAAAGGGATTTAATCACCCTATTAGGAGTGGCCTTGCAAAAGGTCTTGAAATAATTCAATGGAATTGCCACCTTGTTAGAGGATTTACAAATGGTTGTTAAACCAACTCTGTTAAGAGATTTTAGATCACTGCTACAATGGTTAGAGAGTAACAATGAAATGGCCTAATTGTGATGCAACTAAATTGTTGATTACAGATCTTTTCTCTAGTTCATACTTGATCCTTCCTAATCAAATAACACTTTTCTACTCCACAAGGATATCTACTTATCATTCAAGTTCACTTCCTCTCTTATTATCTCTTTCATTCAACTTTCATCTCACACACTATGAAATCACAACTTGACCTTCTACTTATACCTTCCATATTGTCAAGTCAGCTCAAATATAAATTAGAATCACCAACATTCAACACCATAGTTAGCTAGAATCAATAGGTAAAATAATTAAGCTTTACATGCCAAAACAAGAAAATTCTTTGGTAGCCAACCTAGCTTGGTAGAACTGATTTTGAACTAATTTCTTGTGTTAACCAACAGAAGCTTAGTTAACACTATGAACTTGCAAAACCCCTTTGGTAACTGAGTGAACTTGGTTAATACTAACTATGTTCAACTTTCCCTTCATTAATTGAGTGAGTTTGGTTAACACTCTTTTCTACATAACTTCCTTTGATGCCCAAGTGAGCTCAGTAGATATTACCTTCTATACAAAGTAAAATTAAGAACACTTGGTCGACTAGGAAAACTATCTTCATTGACCAAGTGAGCTTCGCATGCATTGACTATCAACCGATATGACATATGTGTAACATCAAACATGACATACAATTAATCAATTGTATCCAAAGAATCTCTCCCGGCTTACCAAAATCATTCTAAGCTTCACTTTAGTATCAGACTATAAAAAATTACATTGGATTTCCTCAAGAATAACTCTAAATATTCCTAGTATTTTGAAGATGGGGAGGAAATACATCAAGATGCCCTACAAGGAGGCTAGGAGAAGTTAGAGATTCATCACATTGCTTAAAATTTTACCTTTCTAGCCCACCAACTTTCTCTTGATGCATTCAACTAGGCCATTCCAATTCTGATTGGGGACTTCCTTTATTGTGAGTGGGAGACTAAGATAAGTTTCTAGGAGAGACACCTCATGGTAACCAAGAATACTAGTCACCTTTTCTCTCAAACCGGCAACAGTATTGAAGAAATTTTCTTTTCTTTTCTAGTAATCTATACATTTACCAGAGTCCAACACATATTGATTCAGGGTGTCTTTCCATTCTCTGGCTTCATGGATAGAGGAAATACCAAATAAGAATGTATCATCCACAAACTGCTAGATAATTTGTGGGGGCCACCAGGAGGTAGGCTTAATACCCTTAATTCTATAAACGTTAGTCAAAGAAACTAAATTTCTTCTTAAAACCTCCACCACAATTATAAATAGATAAGGAGATAGGGGGTCACCTTGACATAGACCTCAAAAGGAAGAGAATAATTTTCCAAGGGGTACATTAAAAAGAACCAAAAAAGTAACAGAGGTTACAACATTTTTTTTTATTCTAGTAACATTCTCATTAAAGCTAAGCTTGCTGAGAATAGAAAAAAGGCGTTCCCTCCTAAACTTATCATAAGCTTTGGATATATCCATTTTAAAGGTCATACCTTGCTTCTTTCTCCTTCCCATAGAATGAATTGCCTCATCATGGTTATTACCTTGTCAAGAATCTACCTCCCTAGCACAAAACCATTCTGGTAGGGGCCAATGAACTTATCAAGAAAGGGCTTGATATGATTTACCATGACCTTAGCAAGAACCTTATAAATTATGTTGCAATGACTAATGGCTCTAAAATCCTCCATCCTTCTAGAGTCCTTTGTCTTATGGATAACAAGAATGAAGGTATGATTGAGTTCCTTTAGCAGTTTACCCATTTTGGCAAAGTTACTAGCAACATGGATCACATCATACTTGACAATGTTCTAGTATTTCTAGAAGAAATCTAGAGGAAACCTATTAGGACTAGGGCCTTTGTACTAATTCATATTGAACACAACCTTTCTCACTTCCTCTTCTTTGACCTTACTCATCATGTCCTCATTCATCTGGTCATTGATCATCAACTAAAATGACATTAGGATATCACTTTGCAAGTTATTGTTAACCCAGGTAGCTAGGGGGTTATACATTTCCTAGAAATAGTAATTAGCTTTTCCTTCTATCTATTCCACTTTGGTAACTTCTTGATGATTATTATCTAGCAATAGGTTAATGGTGTTTCTCTTGTTTCCTCTTGAGGTCAATCTATGAAAGAAATTCATGTTTATGTCACCCTCCTCCAACCATTGAACCCTAGATCTTTGTTTCCATAAGGCTTCCTCTTGATTCAGGAGGGTCTTCTATTTGTCTCAAAACTCCCTCTCCTCTTTTTATTACTCAACCTATGCATTTCTTTGCACAAGACAATTTTGGAGAAATTCCAATTTTTTTTAGTAGCTTTCTATTCTTTGGAAATATTCCCAAACAAGAATTTGCTCCATTCTCTCACTTCTTTTTGGATTTTATTGAGTTTTCTAGAAATACAGAACATGGCCATACCTTCCACCAAATCCTTCCACCACCATGCAATACAATCTTTGAACTCTTTATGCAAGTTCCACATGATCTCATACCTAAAGGGCCTTCATCCAGTTGGACATTATGTCCAAGAGAGAAACAACATAGAGTGATCTAAAATGGTCCTTGGATTTGCCTTTAAGGAGGTGTGTTAGAGAATGCCCCATATAGAAGAGATGAGGGCCCTATCAAGCCTAACCTAAATCAATTTTTTCTCCAATATGTTGTTAGAAAAAGTGAAGACAGAGTTGTGAAGATCAATATTAATCAAATCATTTCTTCTCAAGAAAACCTCCAAGTCCATTATCTGAAAAGACCTCCAATCCCCCCATTTTCTCTAAAGGGTAGAGAGGGGTGTTAAAGTTTCCCATGCATAAAATATTTTCTTATCTCATGGAATCAGCCACACTAGTAGCCTCATCCCATACAACAAGTCTACCATTTTAAGTGTTGCGGGCATAGAAATTAAACAAATTCTAGCTACTAGTTTGGGTGGTCAAACTTGTAACAAAAAAATGGGTGTTGATGGAGATAATGACACCCTTCTCCTTTTCTAAATTCCTCATCATACCAATGCCACTAGAAGCTCCATTAGCATCACTATAAGAAAATTTAGCACTTGGCCAAATGTAATTAGCCACTTTAGAGAAAACTTGTTCAATCATTTTCACTTCTTGCAAAAGAATCCTATTATTAATAAGTTCAATGATCTTTTTTTTGATTTCATACTAATTCCTAGAGCTATTCAACCCTCTCACATTTTAGGATATGATCTTCATCTCTTATGGTTTTGGGTTTCCTTTAGGGTTTTTTGTTTCCCCTGTGTTACTTTCTTTTCTATTTTCTTTTGACAGATGTTCTTGATCAGAGGTCTCCCAACCCTGATGGTTTATCCAACATCACCCCTATTTCCTTCCCTAATATTTCTCTTCAAGACTATCCTTTCAACATCATTGCTAAGAAAGTTGAGGCTTGGGCCCTCAAAGGTGGGGGAAAAAATCAACAATACTTGGTAGAGAGACTAACAGCATTTCATTTGTGCATGGTGAGCCAAACCCCAAGTTAAGGGGTGGGATACAAGAGTTAAAAACTTCATCAGTCACAATTTCTTTGTTTAGTAGACCTCCACCCAAATGCAACAACTCCAAGGTCTGCATGTCAACAATCTCCTCCACTTCATGTACAAAAATGTCCATTTTATTTGTCTGATCACTTATGGTCCTGTCACCCTACCCATCATCATTCACTTTTGTAGGGGTTCTGACTTTCTCATCAATTTTACTAGGGGTTTCTTTTAGATTCTAAAGATTCTCCATGCAAATTTCAATCAAACTTACTAGTTTTGTATTTTCATGGGTTTTGAATGTGGCAACCATTTTAACTATTTTTGAGCTTTCAACGACCTCCACACCTAGAGAGGAGACATTTATCTTGAGGTTCTCACTCTTCAAGTAATCCACAAAAAAATGACCAAAGATGTTGCATTTTTGGCAAAAGGGAGCAACATTCTCATAGAATAACAATTGCGACCAAGTATCGCATTTAGACTTCAGATCCATCATGGTTGGTAAGGGTTTGTTCATGCCCACATTCACACAAATCCTAGTGAAGTCTAGTTTAGTCTTTGAACCAATCATTAAATCTATTTTAATAAATTATCCAAAGGACCTACCAATCCATTTAAATACACACTCATCTAAGAATTCCAAAGGGGGCCTAGGCAAATGTATTTAGACTGGATTGTATCTGTAAAGACCACTCTTTAGGTTAAATCTTAGTTTCCATCTCGCCAACAACAAGCAGTGTTAGTAAAAGTTCCATGGTCCCACAATGGCCATATCCCAATCTTTTTTAGCCATGAACTGAACACGAAGAGGGCATCATGCATTGTGGAAATTGAAATTGAACCCACTAGTTTCCACTTTGTTGAGCACCATTTTCTAACCATATCCACCATAGGTCAGAAAGAGACAAACTTTCTAACAAGGCACAAGGTAAATCCTAAGGAAATCAAATCCACCACAAAATTAGGAAGTGAAATCAAAGGTCTACTAGCTCTTAAGGAGAACATTGGTTTTGCACTAGAGTCCACGAAAGTCTTCAGTTCAAAAACAACTCCCAGCCAATTTGACTTCAGAGCTGCCATTATTTTGGCTACCATCATGGGACCATCTAGGGGTTTGGGGCTCAAACAGGCATAGTGGTCAGGAATGACACAAGGTTCCATCAAGACATGAGTTTCCTCCTTAAGAAGCACATGACCATTCTAGGATTTAGTGACCAACTCCAAATCCAGGAAAATGGGGACTAGTTCTAGTATGGGGGTTAAAGGTGGAGGAGGGATCCATCCCTCCCAAGATTGAGAGGGCATGGAAGTGGGAAGAAGGCTAGGCACGATAATTTGCAAAGCAACAAGTTGCAGAGTGATGTTAGAAATG
>CM053789.1:414447607-414550107 GCA_028749045.1 Cupressus sempervirens | reverse complement strand
TTATCAAACTTTGTTTATCAATTTCTTAAATTTAGTTAGTTGATTTTTGGTCTTGTGTTGATACAGTTATAGTGATCATTATCTGTTTATGTCAGTTTATTGTAATAAGGATTTAGCTATTTTGGACTTGCTGACTATGTTGTTTCTTAGTGCATGAATTGAACTCGGAACTGATATTAATGTTTGAGTTGGATGGAAGTGAATTTAATTTGATGTTAGTTGCATGACTTTAACATTGAAGTAGTATATTATTTGGCATAGTATTTCTAATTCGAATTATGTTAAGAATTAACTATATTCTTTTAAGATGAGCATGGATGTTTTATAGAGTTTTGGAAATTAAACACATTTAATGTGTGTATGATGTATACAATTTGGTAATCCTAAGATTGAGAATTTCTCATTATATTGGTGTTATGTTAATTTACAAGAAATTCATTTCATACCTAATTTGTGCTTGACTTATGTAAATATATACATATATATGTGTGTGTGAATATTAATTCATAAATATATATATATGTATTTATATTAAGTTGATATCTTGATGTTTCCCACACAAAATCCATATGAATATAGGTGTGAAATGATCACACATATATTTATATAAATTTAAGTGTGAAATTTTTAAGTTGAACCTTGTTATTCTAAGATATTGCCGCAGCTATTATTCATTGGAGGTCATTGTGTTTTTTATACATTATATGTAAATGAAGATTCATTTTCCAAAACCCTAGTGGGTTTCGAATGCCATGAAATGGTAGTATGTTAATGGTTTTGTAAGCCAAAATATGGTGGTGGATTTGGACTGTCATTATACTAGGTCCTGATATTGAATTTAATGCATGATTGTGGGAAATAATGGCACTTAAGGAATGGGTTGGCCATTTCATTTTGGTTTTGAGTTTGCCAGGTTTTGGCTGAGATTTGGGCCGCTTACTTTGTGAAGTGGAACAACTGTGAGGTGTTGTTGTTGAATAGGTAACATGGTTGAGAAGAAGCTCTGTTTTATGAGGCAAAGTATGTTGTATTTCACAAAGCTTCTGTTATTCTTTTGTCAAGGTTGCTTTCAAGTTTATCGATTTGGCATTTGGGGCTTTGGATACGAGTTGTATTTTAGAGCTTTGAGTTGGGAATTTTGTTCTTCTACTGATATTTTGAGGTAAGGGGCCTTTCTTAAACCATATACTCTTTTTTTGTGTGATTTTCATTTGATATTGTAAACTAGATTGTTAAAAGATGATTTCTTTAGGGTTTTGCATATCGACACCCAAGGGTGGGAGTATGCAGGGTCAATAATAAGCCTATTGAACTCTATATATTTCCAAATTTGGATGTGGGTATGGTGAAATTTGCCATGGTAACATAGCATGCTGAAGCATTTTATTATATTTTATGGATATGAGTTATATTATGATGTTTCGAGTTCCTTTGAGGCGAGCACTGTGTGTTTCAATTTTTGATGCATATCGTTATTTGGTATTTTGTAAACAATTACATATGCTCGAGGCGAAATTAATTATAGAATGTTGAGCAAGTGTTTTTTTTTGTTTGGGGTTTTAGTTGGCATAGGTTCTGGGTAAACATCTATGTAGATATTAACCTACTAATGTTTTCCATCGAGTCATATTGTGTTTGATGTACTTGCTCTTGACTGTTAGTTTGAAACTGAATAATGCAGAACTGTATATTTATAGTCGAGGCATTTCGTCATAAAGTTTGCAGGAAGTTAAGGTATAAGTTTAGTTTGGAATGTTTTTGCATTCACCAATCTTAGTCAGCTTTATGAAAGTTAGAGTGAATGTTTCTCTATTTTGCGGTAAGAATTGGGGTTTAAAAAAATTGAGCCTGTCTTATGAATGATATAGAGATAAACGGGTAGAGACTTAGTTCGACCCACAGTGATTGTATTTAAATATCAGTATTTTAAATTTTTATGTGTTATGCGAGTTGTATGAACCTAAAACATAGATAAACCTTCGAACATCTAGATTAAACTATGGGAGGGCATTTGGTCAAATGGTTGGCTCAAAATTTGTAAAATGTTGTAATAGCATTTGTCAGCATAAGGTATTGTGTGCTGTTGGCAATCGATGTCGTGGAGAATTGTTGTATTAGAATTACTTATCATCGGCAATAGGTGTCTTATGATAAGTGGAAACTTGGTAATATTGTTGTTATCAACACCAGTCATGATATCTGGTCAAGATAGTAAAAAGAAAAAAATTGGTGTTAGCTTATGAATTGTCCATAAGTAGAATTTGCATTTGGATATTGGTATTCATGTTGAATACATGGTATCGTTATTGATGTTTTTTTTTTAAAAAATTAATTATTTGGAGAAATCTACCAGTCATGATTAAATTAGTTTCATTATGTTATGAAGCATTCCAATGAACATTCATATGATGTTATGAAGTTAAAATTTGGAAATTAGAAATCTTTTATTACAAAGATGTATTTCAGTTCATAATTAAAATGGAAGTTGTTTCAAGTAATGAGATAGATTCTATGAAATATGTTTTATGATATGTCATTAAAGCAAGAATATCATGTGCATTCTGATTTATTATCTTGGTCATTTTGAAGTTAGATGTAGAATATTATGTTAGCAGGAAGATAATTGTATAGTATTAAGGTTATGTGCGTACCATTAAGCTGAGATAATAGTTTAATTGTATTTGCGTGATCTTGATTTTATAGGTTTCTATTTCTGTTGTTATAATTATCTATATTTACCTTTGAAACTGGCAGAATAAGATAAGTTACAAATAGATAGGAAGATGTAGTACCATGTTGTATACTGATTTTATATTTCTTGCATGTACACTCTTAGTATATATGTTTGATGTGTATTTTAAGAATAGCTGTGATGAACGTATATCGAGGTGGATGAGTTTGGTTTATCCTATTTAGTAAATTAATTCAGTGATAACTTTAAAATAAATTGGGTGGGTTAATTACATATAAAAGATAATTGGCCTTACCTATGACTTAAACCTATATGGTTAGTACGAAGAACAAGGTCTATCTCTATTCTGGCATTGACAAGTATAATAGAGAATTACCGTTATGTGTTGACTATGGACATACCGTACATGGATGCAGAATCTTAGTGCCATAACGATGACACCACAGTATATATATGATTCATTTACGAATTATTCTTAGTGCAAGTTTAATTTTGCATTGTTAAGTAAATGTTTACTTCCTGCATATTTATTTTGGAACTGCACTATGTTAAGTGGATCGAATATCTGCATTATGGTTATGTATATGTTTATTCTAACATGTATGCAGGTGGATTATGCTTTTCAACTCAGTGTGTACTAAGCCCATTTTTGTGTTGTGTTGTATTTCTGTATGTTTTACAGGTGCTTCAAGTTGATTAACAAGTAGCTAAGGATGATTGTTGAAGTTTCTTCTGGAATCAGTTTATTTATTTTTTATTATTTGTAGGGGCCATATGTTGGAATTTAGTGAATAAGAAGGATGTTGTACTTCATTATTGTATTGAACTCTATATGTATTCGCATTATAATGGACATGTACTTGGATGATATCATCTTTCATTTTGAGGTTTTCAGATTGAGAGTAGTTCAATCTATGTATTTGTTTTTGTATTAAGTTGATATAATTAAAAAAAATTGGTTGCGTTTATTGTTCTTTGTTTCATAGCTATCGGTTTGTGCTTAGTTAAGCTTTACATTTGGTATCAAAGTAGGTTTGGAATAACTAGGACTCTTGGGCTATAAGGTTTAACCCATTATCGATGCATATTAATAGTTTATTGTTTGTATGTTGCAATCATGCCTCCCATCACTAGAGGAACTCGAGGATGCTGCATTCCTAAGGATAACCTTGTTGGCAGAGGCAGAGGCAGGGGTAGGGACCATGGTAGAGGTCCTAGGCACCAAAATGATGCTGGAGTTGGTTAGTTTGATCAAAATGTTGGGGTTGGAAACAACCAGGATAACCAAGCAGACCATGATATTGTACTTCAAAGGATACTAGAACATCTCGATAATATTGAGACTAACAACCAAATTCCTAGTGGGGGAGTGAATAATAGGAGACCTCTTGTGCAGGATATTAATCTTCCTGTAGAGGATGATCCAGTGGCAAGAGCTCAGCTCAAGGATCTTTCCAAGATGAAAGGGCCATTATTTTATGGTACGAAATAGGGTACAGCAGCAAAAGCTTGGCTACTAAATATTGAGCGATGCTTTGTCTTACACCGTTACTTGAGTAACGTGAAGGTAAGATGGATGGTTATGCATTTGAGGGGTTTTGGTTCTCTATGGTGGGAATAGGAGTTGGAGAAATTGGGCATTGATATCACTCTTGTTACTTGGGAGCTCTTTGTAGAGCGATTCAAGGAGAGGTTTATGTCTGAATATTGGCATCAGGCTTGTGCATAGGAGTTCTTTCAAATTATGCAGTTTGACTCTACAGTGGAAGCTTATGAACATAGGTTCTACGAGCTTAAAAAAAATTTTGGGTGGGCTGAAAATGATAAGGCCATGATACAGCACTTCATCAGAGGGCTTATGCCCAAGATTGGGGAGGAAGTGAGAACTTGTTGACCTTTGACTATGCAAGAAGCTTTGGAGTGAGCAAAGCTAATTGAGATGAAGTTTGGTTATCATGGGGCTTCATATAAAACTAGCATGAATCCACCTACCCCAAATTTCAATATAAATCAAAAGCCTCCTTAGAGTAGTTCAAAATCAGGGTATTCAGGTGGAAAATTCAAGAAGAAGAAATTTGGTAAGGATTCCAAAAGTTCTGAAAGCCTAGACCATCTCAACCACCTCAAAGCATGCAGAGTAATAAATTATCTCCTAATCCTCCTGGTCATAACATGGGATTCATGAAATCTGTTGAGTTTTTTCATTGTGGATAGTTGGGTCATTACCAGTCTTAGTGCCCTAACTGGGACAAGCTGAAGGTTGGACCTAAACTAGCTAGGTCTGAAGCGACAGTTGGTGATTCTGCCAGGAACCACCGTATCTTTGCAACCCTGGATCAGAAGTAGGCTGAACACCAGAACACAGTTATAGAAGCTCAAGGTAATACTCAAGGTATGAAAGTATCTATCTTATTTGACTCTGGAGCTACAGACTCATTTATTTCTTCTGCATTAGTTGCAAATAGTGGAATTCTTGTGGTTAGGGCAAGGAACAGATGGCAAGTGGAGTTAGCGCCAGGTTCTAAGGTGAATGCTGATATTGTTGCTTCTGACTGTAAGATTCATATGAAATCTTTCACTACTTTAGCGAACCTTAGGGTCATACCTTTAGGATCGTATGACATAGTTTTAGGTATGGATTGGTTAGAGCAACATCAAGCTATTATGAATTGCAAGGATAAGACAATCAGTTGTGTGGATGATTTTGGATCAGCTAGGGTAATTGCTGGAATCAAGAGACCCATCTCTTTGCAGATAATTTATGCCAAGCAGATGGCAAGGTGTGTTTGAAAAGGCAGTAGTTTGTTTGATGTTTTGGTAAACAACATAGAAGATTCTATAGTTAAGAGTTCTTCTCTCGATCATCCAGTCTTGCAGAATTTTTTAGATTTTTTTATTAAGGAGATTCCTAGAATACCTCCGAGAAGAGAAATTGATTTTCGAATCGATTTAGTGCTAGGATCGGAACCAATTTCCAAGACTACTTACAAAATGATAGCTCAAGAGCTGGTCAAACTTAGATTTCAGTTGGAGGAGCTTTTGGAGAAAGGTTTGATTCATCCTAGTGTATCACCTTGGGGTGCTCCAATAATCTTTGTCAAGAAAAAAGATGGCTCCTTAAGACTATGTACCGATTATAGATAGTTAAACAAGGTTACTATTAAGAACATGTATCCTTTGCCTAGAATTGATGACTTATTTGACCAAGTCAAGGGTGCCCAAGTCTTTTCGAAGATTGATCTGAAATTCGGGTATCATCAACTTAGAATCTAGGAAGCTGATATTCATAAGACAGCTTTTTGCACCAGATATGGGCACTACGAATTTACAGTGGTACCTTTTGGGTTAACAAATGCACCTTCTATTTTTATGAGCCTAATGAATGGTGTGTTTAGGACTTACCTAGACAAGTTTCTAGTGGTTTTTCTAGATGATATTTTGGTGTATTCTAACTCTGTTAAGGAGCACGAGCAGCATTTAGAGCAAGTTTTGGAATGTCTTCGTAGGAACAAACTGTACACCAATCCTGAGAAGTGTGAATTCTTTAGATCGAAGATTTGTTACTTGGGGCATATCATTTTTGGGGATGGAATTTCTATAGATCCATCCAAAATTTAGGCTATTATTGATTGGCCAGTACGTACAAATGTATCCAAGGTTCAAATTTTCATGGGCTTAGCAAGCTATTACCACAAATTTGTGTCAAATTTCTCCAGAATAGTGCATCCTATAACATCTCTTCAGAGAAAAGGGAAGAAATTTGTGTGGATAGATGAATGTGAGGCAGCATTTCAGAGACTTAAGGAATGTTTGACCAGTGCACTAGTCCTGGCAGTCCCAAATTCTGCTAAGGAGTTCGTGGTTTGCATTGATTCGTCTTTAGATGGCATAGGGGCAGTGTTGATGCAGGATGGACATGTTATTTCTTTTGAGTCTAGAAAGCTAAAGAGTCATGAGGTGAACTATCCTACTCATGATCTCGAACTTGTTGTGATTGTGCATGCTTTGACCAAGTGGCAGCATTTCCTTCTGGGTCAATGGTTTCAGTTACATACTGATCATCGAAGCCTTCAGTATCTTTTCACACAACCAAACCTCAATGCTAGGCAGCAAAGATGGATGGAGTTCTTGTGTGAATATGACTTTGAGATTAGATATGTTCAAGGGAAGGAGAACGTGGTCGCTGATGCACTTAGCAGAAGGCGACATGAATTATCTTCTCTAATCTTAACAGTGGATCTTAGGGAAAAGATTTTGTAGAACCTTTCTGTAAATCTTTGGTTTCAAGATGTTAAGGCTGTTATGGATACCGGCAACATCTTGGAAGGGTGTTTTGAGGGGTATTCAGTGAATTCTGAAGGTTTATTGTTGTATAGAGGGAGTGTGTACGTTCCTGAGATGGGTGATTTGAGAAATTTGATTATGTTTGAGGCCCACAAAGCACCATATTCGGCTCATCCAGGTGTCAAGAAAATGCATGTTGACCTTAAGCAGCATTAGTATTGGCCTGGAATGAAGAGAGACATAACAGATTTTGTGGCTAGATGCTTGGAATGTCAGCGAGTTAAGGTTGAACATCAGCACCTTGCGGGATTATTGCAGCCACATAGTATTCCAGAATGGAAATGGGACACCATTTCGATAGATTTTATTACTAATTTTCCTATGAAAGCTCGTAGGCATGATGCTATTATGGTGGTAGTGGACCAATTTTCTAAGGTTGCTCATTTCATTCTTGTTAGATCATCCTATAATGCAGCAACGGTTGCCAAGGTATATATGCAACAGATAGTTAAGTTACAAGGAATTCCTAAAAAAAATATTTCTGATAGGGATCCAGTGTTTACTTCATCTCTTTGGAAATCCATGCAGCAAGAGTTTGGTACTCAGCTGAATTTCAATTCAGCCTATCACCCAGAGACAGATGGACAAATTGAATGTGTTAACCAGATTTTGGAAGTCGTGCTTAGGATGTACGTAATGGATAGATAGAATAAATGGGAGGAGTACCTATACTTGGTTGAATTCTCTTATAACAATAGATATCACAGTTCCATAGGTATGGTGCCATTTCAAGCATTGTATGTTAGCCCTTGTAGGACACCTCTTAGCTGGGATAATTTGGAAGACAGCACTCTTTTAGGACCTGATATGTTGCAAGATTTGGAGTAGCAGGTTAAGAGGGTCAGAGAGCATCTTATTACTGCTCAAGATAGACAAAAGAAATATGTTGATAAGCATAGAATTGACTATCAATTCTTGGTTGGTGATAAAGTGTTCCTCCAAGTAAGGTCGCGTAAAAGTCCTATTCACTATGGTAAGGGATCCAAGTTAGCACCACAATTTGTAGGTCCATTTGAAATTTTGGAATGGATTGGACCTATTGCCTACAAACTTGCCTTGCCACCGAGTCTTTCACACATTCATAATGTATTTCATGTTTCAATTTTGCGTAAGTATATACCTGATATTGTTCACGTACTTGATTGGAAAAATTTGCAAATTTTCGATGGTCAGATCATTCTGGAACCAGTGTAGATCATGCAAAGTAGAATTATGAGTTTAAGAGGAAGAGAAATAAGACAGGTAAAAGTCCTATGGGACCCCAATGATGAAACATCTGCTGTCTAGGAGGACACTGATTTAATGAGAGAAGCTCATCCGCACTTATTTGCTGACTTCCAGGAGAAAGTCAAGAACTAGTGGGGGAGGATGTCATGCCTGACCTTACTCCTTCCTATTTCTCTTTGTTTTTTTTAGTTTGTTGTTGTGATTCAAGTTCATTGCTATGATATTATCAAACTTTGTTTATCAATTTTTTAAATTTAGTTAGTTGAGTTTTGGTCTTATGTTGATACAGTTATAGTGATCATTATCTATTTATGTCAGTTTATTGTAATAAGGATTCAGTTGTTTTGGACTAGCTGACTACATTGTTTCTTAGTGCATGAATTGAACTCGAAATTGATATTAATGTTTGAGTTGGATGGAAGTGAATTTAATTTGATTTTAGTTGCATGACTTTAACATTGAAGTAGTATGTTTTTCATAAGATAAACAGGTTTTAAGGGATCCTTAAACCCATAAGTTTTACAAAAAACAAGGTTGATAATAAGAAAAAGAAGCCCAGCCAAAACAGAGGTCCAACAGCTGAAAAGTGCCCAAAGGCCCAGCCCAAAACAAAGGCCCACAGAAAGGCCAAAAAACAAACAAACTAAAATAGACTATAGAAAGCCTGTCCAAAAGCCAAAAGCCAAAAAGACGAAAATACAAAAGACAAGAAACTAGTCTTCAATAATCTTCTCCATTTCCTGCATAGTCTAAGCTGCCTTGACTATCTTTTGTTGCTCCTTTTCCATTTGATCCTGGACCTTCTCCATGCCCTGATCCATACTGGTGAACGTACTGATTGTGGCCTTGTCATCATCCGGCCTAGCCTTCTCCCTTTTCTGTCCTCCCTCCTCCACTAGGAAGCCCCTGTCCTTAACTTTACCAGCTAGGGATTGGATGTTGTCATTCATCGAACTTAGGAGAGAAATCATCTGAATTTCTAGGTTGTGGTTGTAGTTTTCAAGATTTTTAATTCTCCTTTCATTTAAGCTTTCTCTGTTATCCTAGTCCTCCTAGTTGTCAATACTAGTCTTTTTCTTAGTACTTTCCATCTGGGATACCTTTTCTCTAACTTCCTCCAGCTCATGGAAGAGGCATTTGATTGATCTGAAGTTGTCAATCATACTACTACGGGTATTATTTAGAAGTTCCATTCTAGTCTCCCTTGCATTTTCTGAAATGGCCAAGATAGTTGGCTCTATGAGCTCATTGAGCCTAGGCTCCTCCAAGCTGTCCACCAAGATCTGAGGGTTCATAACTTCCCTAAAAATCCCCATAGTAGCATTCCTCACATTGAAATTTTTCTAGGCCTTTCTTCTATTATTGACTTGCACTTCCCCCTCGTTCTCACCAGTGATGACATTCACTTTTTCCTCCGAAGAAGGCTGAGATTGGATAGGGGAGAGGGGAAGAGGAATAGTATTCATCCTCTGATTTCTAGTCTCCTCAACTCTCACTACCTCCCTCTTCCATTTTTTCCTAGGTTTCTCCTCTTCCAACTCCTCCTCCGACTCATTGTCAGAATCTTTCATATCCATTTCATCCTCCTCCTTAGCATAACTCTCTTTTGCTTGAGCTTGGTCGTGATCCCTAGGGCTTTTCTTGCTAGGAGTTGTAGTTGTGGACTATTTCCTGCCTTGACCTTTATTCTTCTTTCCTGAGGTAACATTCTCCTCCTTCGAGCTAATGCTCTCAATGTCATCAAAGTCTGAAGAAGAGCTAGAGCTACCTTTGTCAACATGCTCAACTTGAGGAGGGTTATTGCATATAGACTGAGCTTTGAAATGCTCATGGATGAGGAGCAATAAACCCTCATGCAAAGCAAGGTTAACAGTGGCTTTCTTCTTGAAACTAGAGATAGCCTTGTTCATAGAAGTGAGAAGGTAAAAGGGAATGGAAATTCTACTCTTATGGCAAAAATGATTTAAAATCACAAAATGGTGAGTTCTGACCCGATCAAACCTAGGGTCTAGGGTAACATAATCAATGAGGGTATATAAAACATACCTCCAAAACTTCTTTATAGTCCTCATCACATAAAAAGACTCTTTCTTTTCTAGCTTGTTCATCTCTGCAGAATTTTTCACGAACTCCTTGACTGCATTGGACGAAAGTTTATTGTCCCTGTAGAATTTGAAACCCTCCATAGGGATACCAGTGACCTCTGCAACCACCTCCTCTGTGATTTGGAAAGAAACCTTGTTCACCTTGACCTTGCCATTGTTCCACGAGTTCACCATGTTGTTGGTGACCTCAGGGTCAAAAACATGGAGTTTCTTGAAAAAATTCGCAACCCTGCCCTTTTCCAATTTTTTTCAGACTTTTCCCATATTCTTCCATTTCTCCACTTCACCCACCAGCTCCTTTCTACTCCGTTCTCTAGTCATTACATCCATTTTTTCTTCAACAATTCTCATGAGCCCCAATCTCTGCAAAAATTTTCTAGCCAATATTTTGGCTCTGTTTCTATTATTGGGTTCGTGATCATTCGCCTCTCTGATACAATAGCAAGTGAAAATGATAACGATCCTCCAAACATGTCGAAATGATGAAAAAAATCCCTTGAGATTACAAAAACCAAGAAACTTATTATGGCTCATACCAACATTCAATCTTTCTTTATTAAACATGATAACAGTTAGATTGACCCATACTTTCATGGATTTTCTCCAGCTCGATTAGTGACTTAGCCTCCATCGGAAAATCTTTTTCAAAATGCCAGGTCATCTCTTTGTCTGCTCCCACCCCTTTGTTAGCAAACTAGACAGCAATTGGGTTTGCCTCTCTAAACGCATGAGTGACATGGACCTTCTCAAATTTTGTGAGGGTGGCACATGTCTCGTCAATTATATTTGCAATCGACAATGAGGTGGGGAAATTCCATTAATGTTGTTAATTATGTTTTTGGAGTCCCCTTCAAGCCAAAGTTTGGAAACACTAGCTTCAAAAGCCAGCTTTACCACACTGTACGTGGCTCTGGATTTAGCCAAATGGTTGGTTTGGGTACCAAGCGGGAGAGAAAAGGCCACAATCCCCTCCCCAAAACTATTTCTTATAATTCCACCACTTCCAGAGGGGCCTAGGTTGCCCTTAGAAGCACCATTGAAGTTGTCTTTTGACCACCCTTCCAAGGGTAGAATCCATCTGGCATCCTGTCTTTTGGGATTCTTGTCTTTTTCTTTAACCGTCTTCCTGTCCCCTATATCAACTTCCCCCTCCTTCACCACTTGAAGGTTTTCTTTTATGTTTTTCAAAATCTTCCTTCCTAGAATTATTGTTGGCTCCTCTGTGTCCCTGAAAATTCTGTTGTTCCTTTCCTTCCAAATGCTCCAGCAGAAGTGAGGCCTGAAAATTCTGTTGTTCCTTTCCTTCCAGATGCTCCAGCAGAAGTGAGGCAAAAACCAGGCATAATTATCCTGTCGGCCAGCAATTTTACAAAGGCTTTTCCAATGACTGAAAAAGTCGATAAGGTTATCCGGCTAGCACCAGAGAATCTCCATATCCTAATTAAGAGAACTCCACACCTCCCTATAAAAGTCACATTGAATGAAGATATGATTTCCCGACTCAGACTAGTTTTTACAGAGCGGGCATCTGCTGGGCATAACATGGAATCTCTTCATGAGATTATCTTGCGTTAGGATTTTGTTCTGAAGGGCCAACCAATAAAATATGTTGATCTTTGGAGTGAGGCCCATGAGCCAGGCATCTGCCCAAGGGGGTTTCTCCTTTAAACCCCAGAGAGAGTTGTAGCCAGAAGCAACAGAATAACTTCCATCGGGATTATCCCTCCAAACCAACTCATCCTTATTATTACTAGGTATCGAAGAGTTAAGCATAGTCATTATTGGTTTCAAATCCTCGAAAATGAGGGAAAGGTCTCTCCATTCCTGACCAACCCTGTAATTGCTTACTTTAAACCCATATAGCTTCATGCATTCTTGTACCCATCTCTAGAATACTGGGTTGTTAGAAAGAGGGCCTTGACATAACCACCTGTCAGACCAAAATTGAATATCCTCTCCATTGCCTGGTTTCCAAGAGACCCTCACCTTAGCTAGGTCCCTGGCCTTCAGGATACCATTCCAAATAGTTGACCCTTTAGGGATGTCCTCATTGAATAAAGTAAAATGAAGAGAAGGTCTTCTAAGGTATTTATTTTCTAGAATGTCTCTCCATTCACCAGTGTTATTGAAGATTCTCCAGATTTGTTTTGCAAGAAGTGCCTTATTGAGATGGGTAAGCTTTCTGATGCCTAGACCACCATACCTCTTGGGGAGGTAGACCTTCTCCCAGGCAACAAGAGGGTACCTTTTCTTTCCTTCAAGTCTAGTCCATAGAAAGTCTCTTTGGATTTTCTCCATTTTCTCTGCAAATTTCATAGGAATTCCAAAGAGGCTTAGAGCATAAATGGGAAGGTTCTGAAGAGTGGATTTGACCAGTAAACGTTTCCCAGCTTGGCTAAGAGAGGCACCTTTCCATCCAACCATCTTCTTGTTGAATCTGTCCAGAATGTCATTCTAGAAAGAGTCAGGGGGAGAGGAGCCCAAGGGGAGCCCTAGATAGGATGAGGGGAGAGAGCCCACCCCACAACCAAGGATTTTGGCAATTTTCCTTTGTCTGACAACAAGGGTGTTAACAAAGAAGGTCAAGCTTTTGTTCCAGTTAATTAGCTGTCTAGTCCCTCTGGAGTAAGTATCAAGAACCTCTTTCAAAGTCTTAGCTTCTTTCACAGAAGCTTCCCCCCCCCCCCATTATAGTGTCATCCACAAATTGTTGATGAGTGAAGGGGGAATTTCTCAAAGAAGGCTTAATCCCTTTAAGACTTCCTTCAAACTTTTTACATTTAATAAGCCTCCCAATGCATTCAGCTAAAATAATGAAGAGGATAGGAGAGGGGGGGTCTCCCTGCCTGAGACCTCTAGAAGGTTTAAAGAAATCATCGGGGGCTCCATTAATCAGAACAGCAAGAGAGGAGGTAGACACCAATTGAGAAATGAGTTTACACACTTTATTGTCAAAACCAAAGGCCTGAAGAACCTTCCCAAGAAAGGACCAGTCCACCCGATCATAGGCTTTTGCAAGATCCAGTTTGAGCAACATACCTTCCCGCTTGGAAGCTTCTAAAGAATGAATAACCTCATGAACCATCAGCACCGAGTCCAAGATTTGTCTCTTAGGAACAAAGCAGAATTGTTGCTATGATATGATCAGATGCAAGATTTTAAGCAGTCTAGAAGTGAGAACTTTAGAGATGATCTTGTAGAAAGAGTTGCATAAACTGATAGGCCTGAACTTGTCGAAAGAGTCAGCCCCTGGGGATTTAGGGGTGAGAACCAAGAAGGTAGAATTTATCTCCTTAAAAATACTTCTAGCTTCGAAGAACTCCTGAACTACCTTAACCACATCCCCCATGACCACTGGCCAGTACATTTGGAAGAAAAAGGTGGGAAACCTATTCGGACCAGGAGATTTGTTACCAGGTAGGGAGAAAAGGGCCTCTCTAACTTCTAAAGCATTAGGAATAGCATAGAGAAGTTTATTTTGATGAGGTTGAATAATCTAAGGAATACAAGAGATGATATCCTCTTGGTCCTCCTTGGAAAGCAGGGGGTCCTTGGAGAGAAGATAAGAGAAGAAGGAGACCGCTTCAGTAGAGATATCTGGATCTTCAGACAACAACACCTACCCCTTCCTGATTCCAGAGAGCTTGTTGTTAGCCCTATTTTTTAGGGTGGAGAGATGAAATAACTTCGTGTTCTGATCTCCATCCTTAAGCCATGTGATTCAAAAATTTTGCCTCTAAAACTTTTCCTCCCTATTGATTATGTTATGAAGATCTGACAGGATCAATAGCTCAGCCTCCCTATTACTCTCATTATATCCTTCCTTCTGTATACTATCTTGGATAACAGATAGATTGTCTGACAACTCCTCCTTCTCATGGAAAATATGGCCAAAATTAGACTTGTTCCAAATTTTTACCATCCTCTTCACATTGCTGAGCTTTCTGGTGACTCTGAACATGGTTGAGCCATCAACACCAATCACCCACCATTTTTTGACATTATCGAATAAGTTAGGGTGAGTAGTCCACATTTTCTCGAACCTAAAAGGGCAATTTCTCTTGGGCTCAAGAGGGGACACCACAAGAGAAATGGGGGAGTGGTCAGAACCAACTCTAGGAAGCAGAGATAATCTATAGCTAAAAGAGTGCAACCAATCTGAGGAGATTAAAGCTCTATCCAATCTGACCTGAATGCAATCCTGACCAGCTCTCTTGTTAGACCAAGTATAGGTACCCCCCGAGAGCTCTAAATCCATTAGGGCTAGGTCATTGATGAAATTAGAAAGATTCTGCTTACTTTCCCAATCCGGGGGCAATCCTCCCATCTTCTCCTTGTCCTCCAGTGGAGACTTGAAGTCTCCCAGGATTATGCCTTTCTTAATGTCACTGGTATGCACCAACTTTCTAACTTTGACCTAGTAATTTTTTCTATCTCTCTTGTTGTTGGGAGCATATATGTTCACTAAAAACCAGTAATCATTAGTTTGCAAATGTTGAACTCTACAGAAGAGGATGTTATCCTCATCATACTTGGGCACAATATTGAAATGTTTGTTATTGAATAATAGAAGGAGCCCTCTAGATGCTCCTTCTGAGTTTGAGGCAATTCCATTCATGTTGCTGTTGAATCTAATATTTTACAGATTTTCTTTCTTCATTTTCGTTTCTTGAATAAGAAATATATCAGGCCTTTGATCCCTTATCATATTCCTTAAAACTTCTTGCTTGTGGATTCCATTGAGTCCACGAATATTCCATGTGAGGATCTTCATGCTTTAATTGATGAGCAGGCTTCTTGGATGGTGCGCTGCATTCCATCCATGATGTTTCTTCTTGATTCCTCCAACCTGATTTCGTTCTTATTTTTCCTTCCCACTAGGTTGGTTTTATGACCAAGATCTACCTTGGCCTTGCTTCTAGTTGAAGCAGGAGAGGTAGGAGAGGGGTCCCAGCTATTCTTCTTCTTTCTCCTTCTAAGTTCTATCCAGGGTGGCTCTTCTTCTTCTTTACATAGATCAAACAAAGCATCTAGCCTGGCCAATTGTTCCAATATTGAAGCAGCCAGCCGTTCTAAGATTCTATTCACTATCACAGGGGGTTCCCTACTAACCGGGTTTGTAGAGTTTTGAGACATTGGTTCCCCTTCCTTTTGTTCCTCCATAGAGTTCGGGATAGAGGAAAGGTTCGGATCAACCTCCTTAGAACTGTCAGGGATTTGAGACTCCATAATACTTGCCTCTTCGAGATTATCCTTGGTTTCCTTCACATGGGAAGGTTTGGTTTTGTCCTCAGTTGTCTCATTCCCTTCTCCTTCCAGTGCATCCACTACAACCTGGAGGTCCCGAGGTTCAGCTTGGTGATCAGGAACAGAATCATTAGCTATTCCTTTAACCTCTCCATTTTTTTTGACTTGTATTTCTTTCTTCTTCCAAATATTTTTGGGAACATGAGTAGCTTTCTTCCCACCTAGAGGGTGGGCCTTTCCCCCCATTCCCTTTCCTTTGAATAGTGGGCAGAATCTAGCCTTGTGGTCTGCCTTCTTACAATGGAAGCACACAAAAGGCACACTTTCATAGTCAATCTTTTGGATTCTGCTTCCCAATCAAGATTGAAATTCTATAACTTGAGGCATATCCTATCCTTCGGTCACTCCTACACATATCCTTACATAGGTAAGTCTCTTCTTAGGTGCTGTTATAGGATCAATGGAAAGAAGCTCTCCAAAAGACCTGGCAATGCCATCAAAGATGTCCTCATGCCAGTATTCCATGGGCAATTCTGGGAGTCTAATCCAAACTAGAGCTTGGGATAGGAAATTGTTATTCAAGTCCAGATTAGAAGACAATTTCTGCAAGATTAAAGTAGATCTCCCCAGAGACCAGTTCCCTGCGCACAGGATTTTGGAAAAGTCTTCCGAGCAAGAAAACTCAAAATTCATGAAACCTTTAGCCATTGTTGTCACCTCTACATGCCCCTTTAAATCTCATTTGTTTCTGGAAAAAACCCTCACAACATCAATGTTAAGCCTTGGCCCTATAAATTTTCCCACCAGAGTATTCGACATACTGAGGATATTGTGGTTTATAATTTCTCGAGGAACTTCCAGAGCAAAGATACCCTTCTCCTTGTCTGATTTATCAATGACTTTTGGGAATGTCAACTTACCTGATGGTTTGACTCTGAAAAGGTTTGACCAGTGCCCCTAGGCCCCAGGTGGCCCACTACCCGAGTGAAGGGGAGGAATCTTCTCACCTGGGTGAGGCAGCAACTCTCATGGGTCCCCATCCTTTGAGGTGTTTGCATCATTCACCTCTAATTCTTGCCCTATAGTTGTGGATTGCCCCCCAACGCCCGTGTTCTCCCAATTCTCGCCTAGCTGGTGATTCAAAATCCCATTCCCGCCTTGCCAATGATTCAAAAACCCATACCCGCTCGCTCCGCACGCTCTACTCCCCATTCCTTACCTTCCTTTCATTGAATTAGTATGTTATTTAGCATAGTATTTCTAATTCAAATTATGTTAAGAATTAACTATATTCTTTTAAGATGAGCTTGGATGTTTTATAGAGTTTTGGAAATTAAACACATTTAATGTGTGTATGACATATACAATTTGGTAATCCTAAGATTGATAATTTCTCATTATATTGTTGTTATGTTAATTTATGAGAAATTCATTTCATACCTAATTTGTGCTTGACTTATGTAAATATATACATATATATGTGTGTGAATATTAATTCATAAATATATATATGTATTTATATTAAGTTGATATCTTGATGTTTCCCACACAAAATTCATATGAATATAGGTGTGAAATAATCACACATATATTTATATAAATTTAAGTGTGAAATTTTTAAGTTGAACCTTGTTATTCTAAGATATTGCCGCGGTTGTTATTCATTGGAGGTCATTCTATTTTTTATACATTATATGTAAATGAAGATTCATTTTCTAAAACCCTAGTGGGTTTCGAATGCGATGAAATGGTAGTATGTTAATGGTTTTGTAAGCCAAAATATGGCAGTGGATTTGGACTGTCATTATACTAGTTCCTGCAGTTGAATTTAATGCATGATTGTGGGAAATAATGGCACTTAAGGAATGGGTTGGCCATTTCATTTTGGTTTTGAGTTTGCCAAGATTTGGCCAAGATTTGGGCCGCTTGCTTTGTGAAGTGGAACACCTGTGAGGTGTTGTTGTTGAATAGGTAACATGGTTGAGAAGAAGCTTTGTTTTATGAGGCTAAGTATGTTGTATTGCACATAGCTTTTGTTATTCTTTTGTCAAGGTTGCTTTCAAGTTTACCGATTTGGCATTTGGGGCTTTGGATACGAGTTGTATTTCAAAGCTTTGAGTTGGGCATTTTGTTCTTCTACTGAGATTTTGAGGTACGGGGCCTTTCTTAAACCATATACTCTTTTGTCATGTGAGTTTCATTTGATATTGTAAACCAGATTGTTAAAAGATGATTTATTTAGGGTTTCGCATATCGACACCCAAGGGT
The DNA here is from genome assembly GCA_028749045.1 of Cupressus sempervirens. Classification (NCBI taxonomy): domain Eukaryota; kingdom Viridiplantae; phylum Streptophyta; class Pinopsida; order Cupressales; family Cupressaceae; genus Cupressus; species Cupressus sempervirens. Next base: position 414,532,224 of record CM053789.1, on the reverse strand, counting down.
GGGAGTATGCAGGGTCGGCAATAAACCTATTGAACTCTGTATATTTCCAAATTTGGATGTGGGTATGGTGAAATTTTCCTTGGTAACATAGCATGCTGAAGCATTTTGTTATATGTTATGGATATGAGTTATATTGTGATGTTTCAGGTTCCTTTGAGGTGAGCACTGTGTGTTTTGAGTTTTGATGCATATCGTTATTTGGTATTTTGTAAACAATTACATATGCTTGAGGCAAAATTAATTATAGAATGCTGAGCAAGTGTTTTTTTTTGTTTGGGGTTTTAGTTGGCATAGGTTCTGGGTAAACAACTGTGTAGATATTAACCTACTAATGTTTTCCATCGAGTCATATTGTGTTTGATGTAATTGCTCTTGACTGTTAGTTTGAAACTAAATAATGTAGAACTGTATATTTATAGCCGAGGCATTTTGTCATAAAGTTTGCAGGAAGTTAAGGTATAAGTTTAGTTTGGAATGTTTTTGCATTCGCCATTCTTAGTCAGCTTTATGAAAGTTAGAGTGAATGTTTCACTGTTTCACAGTAAGAATTGGGGTTTAAAAAAATCGAGCCTGTCTTATGAATGATATAGAGATAAATGGGTGGAGACTCAATCCGACCCATAGTGATTGTATTTAAATATCAATCCAACCCACTGTGGGAGGGCATTTGGTCAAATGATTGGCTCAAAATTTGTAAAATGTTGTAATAGCATTTGTCAGCATAAGGTATTGTGTGCTATTGGCAGTCGATGCCATGGAGAATTGTTGTGTTAGAATTACTTATCATCGGCAATAGGTGTCTTATGACAATTGGAAAATTGGTAATATTGTTGTTATCAACACCAGTCATGATATCTGGTTGAGCTAGTAAAAAGAAAAAAATTGGTGTTAGCTTATGAATTGTCCATAAGTAGAATTTGCATTTGGATATTGGTATTCATGTTGAATACATGGTATCTTTATTGATGTTTTTTTTTTTTTAAATTAATTATTTGGAGAAATCTGCCAGTCATGATTAAATTAGTTTGATTATGTTATGAAGCATTCCGATGAACATTCATATGATGTTATGAAGTTAAAATTTGGAAATTAGAAATCTTTTATTACAAAGATGTATTTCAGTTCATAATTAAAATGGAAGTTGTTACAAGTAATGAGACAAATTCTATGAAATATGTTTTATGATACGTCATTAAAGCAAGATTATCATGCGCATTCTGATTTATTATCTTGGTCATTTTGAAGTTAGATATAGATGATTATGTTAGCAGAAAGATAATTGTATAGTATTAAGGTTATGTACGTACCATTAAACTGAGATAACAGTTTAATTGTATTTGTGTGATCTTGATTTTATAGGTTTTTGTTTCTGTTGTTATAATTATCTATATTTACCTTTGAAACTGGTAGAATAAGATAAGTTACAAATAGATGGGAAGATGTAGTATCATGTTGTATACTGATTTTATATCTATTGCATGTACATTCTTAGTATATCTGTTTCATGTGTATTTTAAGAATAGTTGTGATGAACATATATCGAGGTGGCTGAATTTGGTTTATCCTATTCGATAAATTAATTTAGTGATAACTTTAAAATAAATTGGGTGGGTTAATTACATATAAAAGATAATTGGCCTTACCTATGACTTAAACCTATATGGTTAGTACGGAGAACAGGGTCTATCTCTATTCTGTCATTGACAAGTATAATAGAGAATTACCGTTATGTGTTGACTATGGGCATGCCGTACATGGATGTAGAATCTTAGTGCCGTAATGATGACACCTTAGTATATATATGATTCATTTACGGATTATTCTTAGTGCAGGTTTAATTTGGCATTGTTAAGTAAATGTTTACTTCCTGCATATTTATTTTGGAACTGCACTATGTTAAGTGGATCGAATATCTACATTATGGTTATGTATATGTTTATTCTAACATGTATGTAGGTAGATTACGCTTTTCAACTCAGTGTGTACTGAGCCCCTTTTTGTGTTGTGTTGTATTTCTGTATGTTTTACAGGTGCTTCAAGTTGATTAACAAGTAGCTAAGGATGATTGTTGAATTTTCTTTTGGAATCAGTTTATTTATTTTTTATTATTTGTAGGGGCCATATGTTGGACTTTAGTGATTAAGAAGGATCTTGTACTTCATTATTGTATTGAACTCTATATTTATTCGCATTATAATGGACATGTACTTGGATGATATCATCTTTCATTTTGAGGTTTTTAGATTGAGAGTATTTCAATCTATGTATTTGTTTTTGTATTAAGTTGATATAATAATAATAAAATGGTTGTGTTTATTTTTCTTTGTTTCATAGCTATCCGTTTGTGCTTAGTTAGGATTTACACAACTAGAATAAATCAATTTTAAGAATCGAACATGCATATGGATCAAAAACATCACTTCAAGATGACTTCACAATGTAAAGATATATATATGTATGTATGTATGTATGTATGTATGTATGTATGTATGTATGTATACGTACATGTATACGTACATGTATATGTATATGTATATGTATATGTATATGTATATGTATATGTATATGTATATGTATATGTATATGTATATGTGTATATGTATATATGTATATGTATACGTACACACACACACACACACACACATCTTTACATTGTTAATTCATCTTGAAGTGATGTTTTTGATCCATATACATGTTCAATTCTTAAAATTTATTCTTTCATGTCGACTAAGTTTGTGCAAAAGAAAAATTTGTAATAATATAATTAATACTTCGATAATGTTTGGTCCTCTTGTTCCATATGATCAGCTTATCTTGGTCATATGAAGAGTAAATCACTTACTATTTTATATATCTTGTGCACATGATCCTTATATTTACAATTACAATTTGGTTATACATGTAAAAATAGAAATATTTCTATAGAATTGTAATAATTGAAAAGGTTACCACAATTTTTCTTGTTAAATGATTACTTCATTCACTCATGTATTATTATTCCAACCATACTTTCTTTCAAAGCTATACTTGAATGTCCTAAGTCCACTAAATATGAATTTTGTTAAGTTACAACTATATATATGTATGTATGTATGTATGTATGTATATGTATATGTGTGTATGTATATATATTTGTATATGTATATGTAGATATGTATATGTATATGTAGATATCTACATATACATATATGGATATACATATACATATGCATATACATATATATACATATATATATATATATATATATATATATATATATATATATATATATATATATATATATATATATATATATATATATATATATATATATATATATATATATATATATACATGTGTGCATGTGTGTGTGTGTGTGTATTATTGTTAGTCCATGCCTTTGTTACATTTTTTTCTTTTGCAGAACTTACTCAACACCAAAGAATCAACTAAAATAAATTAATTTTAAGAATCTGACATGCATATTCATAAACAACAACACTTGAAGTTGACTTAAAAATACAAAAATATCTTTTTTCAATTTTTAGTTCCAACCTAAGGCACCATATTTATGGATTTCTTTTATGCAATTTTTTTATTTGAGCAAGTCAGTCAACTAACAAGAATCAAATATCAAATTTTATTAGAGCAAATCACTATTGTGGCATATTAATATTTATTATTAATAATTTTGAAACATGACTTTTTTGAATTTTCATTGGTTGGAATAAGGAGAAAAATCATTTTCTTTTAAAGAAAATATAAAACTTATCTTAAAGCGAAAATTAAAAATTTGAAAGCTCCATTCTAGAAACTTGAAAGCTCTATTATGGAAACTTTCCATGGAAGTTCTAGTGGCTTTTTTCATCTTTTCAAAATTTTCATTGAGACTTTCTGCGGAAGTTCTATAGTGTTTCCTTTGATTTTCAGCATTTATAAGGAAACAACATGTGATTTTCCATTTCCTAACAAATTTTGGAAGAAAAATTAGATGATTTTCATAATAAATTTTATGCTAGTTTGATAATTTGATTTTCATAGTTTTCTAAGCTAACAAGAGCTCAGGGAGAGCTTGAAGGGTTAGAAGGTATGAAATGTATGTGATAGTTAAATTTAACAACACATTCCACGAAAACTAAGTAGTTTTAAAATTGTAAAAAAATGATGTGCTTGATTACTAATATAGAATATTAAATTTTATAAGATTAAAGGATAAATAGTAAGAATAAATTCTCTTGATATATATCAGGAAACTAAATCTATATTAAGTGAAAAATATGAAATTAATAAATAGAAATTATAAATATAATGAAAAAAAATTCTAGTATAAATAATAAGAACATTTTTTAATAAATATAAGTTTTTAAAATTGCACCACAAATATTTTTGCAAAGTAACTAATATGGTAATTATTTAAAATCAAAATTTTTGATTCATTCATTTTCAATTGATTGATGTTAGAGTTTGGTGTATTAGTCTGTGGAGATAGGTATTTGAGGTACCGATTATGTAGAGCTGAGGTTAATTTAGCTAGCTCTATTTGGCTTCTTGATTTCTTTTTTCTTTCAATGAAGCTTGAGGAGTTAGTTTTGTTTTTTTTTTTTTTTTTTTTTTGGCAGATTGAGATTAGTTTATTTGGTTCTTTAAAGGAAGTTGGGGTTTAGTTTTAGTCTATGGAGAAAATAAGAATTGAAATGTGGTTATGGTATTTTAACACTTCTCAGTATACCAGGTAAGGTTTAAGATTGTATTGTATTTCAACTACAGCCAAAATGTATTTTTTTCTAGAAGGCATCACCTACTAACATTCTGTTGATAACCTCATGGAGTTAGTTAATAAAGAATGGGAAGATAATTGTCTTAATGAGCCAGTAGACCTTTTTTAAAGTATTGTAGATGCAGTATCAAAAAGTCAAAAGGAGAGGTATATATTTCAATCTCTCCAGGTTATATGTTCAAGTAGATAGTGACTTTGCTATTTCTAACCAATATGATTGTCAAGATAGTAAGGTAGGATGAGCTTATTGTTCAACAATGGATGGATGTAAAGTTTAGTGGCTACAACGGTTCTCCAGTAATAGGCCTCTGATTCATATAAGAGTCAATTGATCATTTGCACTCATTGGACTTCAATCCACTTCAATGTAATAACAATATTTGTAGTAATTTAACTGGGGTATGCTCCTTTTATAGCGTAATAATAAAGGACCTTGGTCCTGAGCTAAACTAGAGGTTTTTTTCTCCATTCTTTCCTACTAGTGCCCATTTGAAAGGAGGTACTCTTATGTAGTTCATTTATTTTATTAATCAATATAATCAAGGTTTAGGCCATTTACTGATCAAAAAAAAATTAAAATCAAACTGTATATTTATTCATATTAATCATATAATTTTTTTAATCATTTTTATAATATTTTGAATTGTGGTTTTTTTTTTATAAGCATAAATTCAATATTAAATTAAATTAGAAGCAATCATTAAAGGGAAATACATAATTCTTTTTTTTTTTTTAATCAAAAATATTATTGAAATTAAATTTAGATTAAAACATATAAGACTTAATTTTTATGAAATTATTACTTTAAATTTTTGTTTGAATTTGTGTATTATATATATTACATGTGCTTTTGTTTTAAACATCTAATGACAAAAAATAAATTTATAAATTTCATAAACATATCAAATTTTTTTTTAAAAAAATATTTTTATTGAAGTTTGAAATATCAATAATAATATGTGAATTTAAATTAAATATATAATAATAGTATGTACATGAATATAAATATACTTACATTACTAATATTTTTTATAATTTCTTATAACTTGAGTTCAATATTTATATAATATTATTAAAAATTAGTTACTGAATATTATTTGAAAATGATAATGTAAAAGTATTTAAATATAGAATCATTTTATAAAATGTATAATTTGATTAAGAAGTAATTGCATAGTTTCTTTGAATAAAATGACTAATTATTATACATATAAAAAAAAATTAACATAATTAAAACTAACAAAATTATTAATATTTTAAATTCTAATCAATTTTGAATTCACTTATTCAAAAGTCTTCAAAATATTTTTTAATCTTAAAATATAATAAATAATAAATAATACTTTTTTTCTATTTTAGTAATTTTCTACATATTATACTAACTAATGGCTCAAAAACAAGTGAAAATGAACAAGAGCACATAAATAAATAATTGAACTATTGATAAGTACATCTTACATAGTTTAAAAATATTTATTGCACATGAAAATTAAAAATACTCATTATAGATCAAAATTAAAAACAATAATTCAAAAAGAAAAGTAGAAAAACAATGGTAAAAAATCTAATCGTTTTGTAATGTCATTTCGTCTAATACATGCATTGCTATTATGTACACTTTCGATAATTTGTGCTTTTTTTTTAATTGTATCGCATGCCTCATAGTTGCAATAGTGATGGGACAATGCAATAAATTCATTATTATCATTCTACTTTTTCAGATATTTTTTGAATGAAAAAATTTAAATAACCCCTAGGAAAATAAATTCACCCAATAAAAGATAATTATGTTCTAAGAATTGATTTTAAAAATATAACAATTAAAAACCTTAGAAATGTGAATATTATTTTCTATGTTAATTAATTCAGGGGTCTACTACATTAGTTCCTTGACTAATAAAGCTTTGTAAAAATGGAGAATTGGAAGTAGCATAAAGAGCCAGGTGTTTTATTATGAATTACTTACTGATAAGTTGGATGATCTTTCATTAAAAAAATTATAGTGGATTGATTTTCCTGTTACTTTTCTATGATGATAAAGCTTTGTACAAAAGGAGAATTAGAAGTAGGGGAAAGACAGCATTGTTTTTCATTATGAAGATCTTATAGAGACAATTCTTTTGATTAAGTAAAAACAAGTTTTGAAAGGACCTGAAACCTTGTACAAAGAGAAAAGAAAGATATAACAATGAGGATCATAAAACAACTATGGAAAACCACCTGAAAAACTAGATGGACACAACCAAGTTACCAACAAGAGGGCAAATAGCCCAAGAAATCATAGACCGTCTGTTGGAAATGATTGAAAAGATCATGAGGGAGATTGTTGGAAATGATCATATATAAAAAGTAATGGAAGTAATGGAACTGGTAAAGAATGTTCCCAATCATTATTTTGTCATTGATGTCAAACTTGCTACTTGCAGGAATGACAATTGCTTTAGTGATCCAAAAACTATCAAATGGTTGATTGACAAGGAGGAGGCAATCAATAAGATGTAACCAGAACACCTAGAGAAAGGTTGAAGTTATGATGTTGTAATGAAGTACAAGGATCAGCTAAGCCATTGATGAAAAAGTGTATTGATGACATACTCTAAGACACAAAAAATGGGCACACTGAAACATATCAAAGATGCAAGGTTTTAGCTAAGTCATTTGTAAAGCCTAACTAAGTTCATTAGAGAGACAGAGAGAGTCGAGCAAGCTAGTAAGTGCCAAACAGATTCCTAGTTGAAGCTAAGCAAGTTCAACTTCAGTAAGTGTCAAGTGAACTTCAGATGCCGAGCAGATACAAGTGTCGCACAGAAACAAGTATCGACTAGATACAAGTGCCGAGCAAAAACAAGTACCGAGTAGATACAAGTACTGAGCAGATACAAGTGTCGAGCAAAAACAAGTGCTGAACAGAAACAAGTGTTGAGAAAATACAAGTGTCAAGTAACACAGAGATGCCGAGCATCAGTAAACCAATAGTGCTGAGTTGCAGCATTATTTCAAAGATCGAAGATTTTTTAGATCTGAGCCGACAAGGTTGTTATCTTGAATTTTGTGAATTAAATAGAAGATAAGAGTGATGAGCTAGTGGCACAGAACACCATGTAGAACATTTTTTTGGAGAATACAACTAGACTCTAGACGAAGTTTCTAGATAAGAGCAAGATATGGGGTAGATAAATTGTATCCTACCTAATCCATATGAAACCCTAAAGTTGGAGAGGGAGAATCGAGTGGAAAAGGCAATCCAAATTTTTATTTAAGGAATAACAAGGTCATGAAGCAAAGAGAGAGGAGAGGTCAAGCATAAAAGTATAAAGTGCTAAAGGAGGTGCTAAGGAGTAAGAAAGCATAGTTACTCTGCTTCAACAGATGACCATAGATATGATTGCATTGGTATGATGAGTAAGAAGACTCAAGGAGATGAAGCTTGAGATGAAAAGCTGTCAGAGCTAAAGTGATTAAAGCCAAGCAAAGGATTGAGCTGAAGAGTGATCTAAAATCTGCAAGATATGTTGTAAGTTGTATCAGATCAAAAAGCCATTATTGTTACTTTCTAAAAATTGTAATAGTTAGTTTAAATCCTATGGACTTAGGTTGCTTTAATAGCCATGTTGTAAATCCTTTAACAGGGTGATATTCCAAGTGAATAATCTAAAGTCCTTTGATCGGGCCCATTCCTAACAGTATGGTGAAATCCTCTAACAAGGTCACATTTAACAGTGTGTTGTAAGCCTTTAAAAGGGTAGGCTTTTAACAGGGCATCACTTTAGAAGAGTGAAAATCAAGTAGCATGTTACTGGTGGTTTTTCTCAAATTGGGTTTCCATGTAAATCATTGTGTCATATTGATTTACTGTAATTTGCTAAGATGATTGATTTAAGCTTGGATGGATGAAAAGTTTATAGATTCACTATAATTTGAGAAAAAGTATTATTAGGGCATTTGGACCTTGAATAACTGATTCACCCCCCCCCCCGCTCCCTCAGTTATTCTAAAGAATTCTAACAATTGGTATTAGAGCCAAACTGTTGATTCAGTTTAAAGGGACTAGAAGTAGAAAAGATCAGATTGACTAAGAGAGAAGTCCCCAAGCTCAACAAAGACAACTTTGTTGCATGATAAAGTTTGATGAAGCTACATCTTGGATCCATAGGAGATTATGCCCAAAATTCAATTGTTACTAAACATGTTGATCCAACTGGTACTCTTACTGTAGAAGATTTAAAAAATAAACAAGAACACAATCAGACAATGCTAGAGATTTCTTCTGCACTCAACTATGTTGAATTTGATGATATCAAAGGATGTGACACTGCATTCAAAATGTGGAAAGCCCTATCAGACATCTATGGAGGAGATCAGAATGTCCAAAGAGCAAAAAGAGAAAGCCTCAGAGGAAAGTTTGATGATATGAAAATGGAGGAAAGTGAGAATGTTGCTCAATATGGCACAAGAATAAAGGAAGTGGTAAGTGCAATAAGATGTTTGAGTGGTCAATTGGATGAAGATACTATTAATAGTAAGTTCTTAAGAACCTTGCTCCCTATCTATGCTATTAGAGTATCAGTAATACAAGAACTAAGATGTGTACCAGGAAAAAATCTAAGTTTTGAAGGAATAGTGGGTAGACTGACTGCATTTGAGTTATCTAACTTTGATAACTACAAACCTAAGAATGTTGAATCTGCTTTCAAGGCCAAGCTATCACAAAAAGATGTTGAATAGGTAAAAAAAAATAAAGGAAGAAAAATGAAATATGTATCCAGTGATAGTAGCACTAATGAGGAAGATGTGGAATAATTGGAAGCATTGCTAGCTAGAAGATTTCACAGAGGCAAAGGAAAATTCAAAGGTAAGATGCCTATCATTTGTTTCAATTGCAATGAAGTAGGACATATTGCTACAAGGTGTACACAGAAAAAATATTACAAGGAAGGAAACAAATACAAATATAGAAGAGAAGATGACAAGAAAGATTAAAAAGACAAAGGCAAGAAGTGTTATATTGTTGAAGAGAATTCTGATGATAATGATGATGAAGTTTTATCTAACCATGAAGGATTAGTCTGATGAAGAAGAACCTACAGCACTGGTAACATGTATGAATAAAAATGACAGATGGATCATAGACAGTGGATGCTCACATCACATGATAGGAGACAAAAGTATGTTTGTTAAATTTACTCAGTATGATGGAAATACTGTTAGATTTGGTAATGATGCTCCATGTCAAATAAAAGGAAAAGGCTCCATTAAGCTTACAGAACAAATTTCAAGTGATAATGCATACTATGTTGAAGGATTAAACTACAATTTGTTGAGTGTCTCATGGTTAGGCAATGTAGGATGCAAAATAGAATTTGGAAACAAAACTGCAAAAATATATGATACTGATGGCAAATTGATAGGAAAAGGAGATCAAACAAGAATTAATCTGTTTTACCTTGATATGGATGATGTTTCTTGTTTTGTTGCAAAATTTGATGATGAGTGGTTATGGCATAGAAGGCTATGTCATGTCAACTTTGACAATCTAGTCAATATCAGTAAAATTAAAAAAGTCAGAGGCTTACCTAAATTGAAAAAACCTGACAATATCATGTGCAAACAATGTCAGCTAGGAAAGATGACAAAGTCAAGTTTCAAAAGCAAAAACTATACATCTATAGAAGTACTTGAGTTAGTTCATACTGACTTATGTGGTCCTATGGAAGTACAAAGCTACAAAGAAGATAAATACATAATGTTGTTTGTTGATGACTATTCCAAGATGATGATTGTTATGTTCTTAAAGAAAAAATTTGATGCTTTTCAAATGTTTAAGTGGTATGTGGCTAGAGTTGAAAAGGAAACAGGAAAAAGTTTGAAATGCTTGAGATCCGACAGAGGTGGTGAATTCACATCAAACGAATTTGAGATATTTTGTAATGACAAAGGAATCAAAAGACAAATGTCAGCTCCTAGAACTCCCACATAGAATGAAATTGTTGAGAGAAGAAATAGATCAGTGATTGACTATGCCAGAACATTAATGATGGACAACACTATTGCTCTAAAATACTGAAGAGAAGTTGTAAGTGTAGTTGTTCATACACTGAACCGAGTACAAGTCAAGAAAGGTACTAGTGCAACACCTTTTGAATTATGGTATGGTCACTCACCCAATGTAAAACATTTCAAAGTATTTGGTTGCAAATGCTTTATCCTTAAAGATGCTAGAAATGGGAAATTTGATTCAAAAAGTGATGAAGGTATATTCCTTGGTTACTCCACTAGAAGTAAAGCATACAAGTGTTTGAATACTAACACTAACAAAATTTTGGAAAGTGCAAATGCAACCTTTGATGAGCATACAGAAGTCCAAGCTAAAGAACCAAAGAGAATGAATGAATACAGAACCTTTGTGTATTCTTATGAAGGAATGCTTATTGATGAGGATGTTGTCAATCAAATTGAAATTCAACAGCAAATTTCAGTTTCAGCTGAGTCACAACTAGTGAATGCCGAGTTATAGAATGAAGAAAATGCATAATTTGATTCTGAAATTAGTACACATGAAATAGATGAAGAACAACCTAACAATGAAGTGCATAGTGACCCTAAATCTGAAAGATCAAACATGCAAACAAGGACAAAACCAAGATTATCCATATATGTAAAAAGACATCACCCTACTAAACAGATAATTGGTGAAAAAGATGCAAGACCAATGAAAAGGAATAGACTAAGACATGAATCATGTCTGATCAGCAAACTTGAACCTAAGACAATATATGGTGCATTACAAGATGATGACTGGTATAAAGCTATGGAAGAAGAGATTCATCAAATAAAGAAGAACAAAACCTAGAGCTTGGTTCCCAAACCAGTTGACAAGAATGTGATTGGCACCAAGTGGGTATTCAGAAACAAGCTAGATGAGAATGTTGAGATTACTAGAAATAAAGCTAGACTAGTATGCAAGGGTTATGCTCAAGAAGAAGGATTAGACTATGGGGAAGCATTCACTCCTATTGCTAGAATGGAAGGAGTAAGAACTTTACTTGCATATGCTGCATATAAAGGTTTTAAAGTCTATCAGATGGATTTAAAGTCTGCTTTTTTAAATGGTATACTAAAAGAAGAAGTCTATATTGAACAACTAGAGGGATTTTTTGATAAGAACAACAGGGATATGGTTTGTAAATTACATAAAGCACTCTATGGTCTGAAACAAGCACTCAGAGCATGGTATGAGAGACTTCACAAGTATCTAGTGCAAATAGGATTTGAAAGAACTGATGATAACAGCAACATGTACATCAAATCATAAGAAGGTAAGAATATTATTGTATCTGAGATCTTTGTGGCTGACATAGTTTTTGGAGGAAAGGAAGTGTTTTGCAGAGGCTTTTCTGACAAAATGAAACATGAGTTTGAGATGTCTATGTTTGGAGAGATCAAATTCTTTATTGGATTGCAAGTACATCAACTAAAACATGGTATATTTGTGACACAATCAAAATACATCAAAGAGATACTTAAAACGTTTGGAATGGAGGAGTCCAAACCAGTCAGCACACCAATGGCAACAGGAAATAAGCTATCCAAAAATGATGTATCAGCTGAACTCAATCAAACAATGTACAGATCCATGATTGGAAAACTACAATATGTTGTACATAGTAGACAAGACATAGCATTAGTATTTGGAATAGTGCCTAGATTCTCTACTAATCCCAAAGAAAATCATCTCATAGAAGTAAAAAGAATAATGAGGTATCTCAAAGGAACTAATAACTTTGGTCTATATTACAAAAATAATGAGAAGTTTGAACTCAATGCATATATAGATGCAGATTGGGGAGGCAACATTGATGCAGAAAAAGCACAAGTGGAGGTGCATTATTTTTAGGTAAAAGGCTAGTTACTTGGACTAGCAAGAAACAAACATGCACATCCCAGTCCACTACAGAATCAAAATATGTGGCAGCAGCATTCAATTGCACAAACATTGTGTGGCTCACACATATATTGAAAGGAATGAAAGAAGAAGTAACTAAACCTGTGATATTGTATTGTGATAATACAATTGCTATAAACATATCCAAAAATCCAGTAATGCATGCAAAAACCAAGCATATTGTAATCAAGTATCACTATGTCAGAGAATTGGTAGAAGACAAACAAGTGAAGTTGGAGTGCATTCATACAAAGGAACAAACTACAGATATCTTCACCAAATCATTGCCCAAGGATGATTATGAATATCTTAGAGGAAAGTTGGGGGTAATGCTCCTAACTCAAGCAGTATAAAACAACAAGGAAGCTACCCTACATCAACAGGAACAAATCATTGAAATATCAGAAGATTGATGCAGAGGATGACAGCAAGAGCAAAAACTCCAAATCAGTCACAAGCATAGTGACAAAGGGAGAAAACATGAAATGCAAAGCTTATACTCCACATGTTAAAGATGCTACATCTTTGGCATTTATGTCAAAAAGGGAGAAAGATGCAGAAAACTGATCAATACAAAGCAAGAGGGAGATATATATGAAAGAGAGAGATATATGAGATCAGTAGTAAGGATGCATCAGTCAAGATAACGCATACAATCTTGGTGGTAACTAAGTTGATCAATTGAAAAGTTTGGTTTTCCATCAATGCTAAAGAGGGAGATTGTTGGAAATGATTGAAAAGATCATGAGGGAGATTGTTGGAAATGATCATATATAAAAAGTAATGGAAGTAATGGAACTGGTAAAGAATGTTCTCAATCATTGTTTTGTCATTGATGTCAAACTTGCTAGTTGTAGGAATGACAATTTCTTTAGTGATCCAAACACTATCAAATGGTTGATTGACAAGGAGGAGGCAATCAATAAGATGTAACCAGAACACCTAAAGAAAGGTTGAAGTTATGATGTTGTAATGAAGTACAAGGATCAGCTAAGCCATTGATGAAAAAGTGTATTGATGACATACTCTAAGACATAGAAAATAGGTACACTGAAACATATCAAAGATGCAAGGTTTTAGCTAAGTCATTTGTAAAGCCTAACTAAGTTCATTAGAGAGAGAGAGAGAGTCGAGCAAGCTAGTAAATACTGAACATATTCTTACTTGAAGTTGAGCAAGTTCAACTTCAGTAAGTGCCAAGTGAACTTCAGATGCTGAGCAGATACAAGTGTTGAGCAGAAACAAGTACCGAGCAGATACAAGTGTCGAGTAGAAACAAGTACCGAGTAGATACAAGTGCCGAGCAGATACAAGTACCGAGCAGATACAAGTGTCAAGCAAAAACAAGTGTCGAACAAATACAACTGCCTAGTAACACAAAGATGCCAAGCATCAATAAACCAATAGTGCCAAATTGTTGCATTATTTCAAAGATCAAAGATTCATCAGATCTGAATTGACAAGGTTGTTATCTTGAATTTTGTGAATTAAATAGGAGATAAAAGTGATGAGCTGGTGGCACAGAACACCATGTAGAACATTTTTTTGGAGAATACAACTGGACTCTAGACGAAGTTTCTAGATAAGAGCAAGATATGGGGTAGATACATTGTATCCTACCTAATCCATATGAAACCCTAAAGTTGGAGAGGAAGAATCGAGTGGCAAAGGCAATCTAGATTTCTATTTAAGGAATAACAAGGTCACGAAGCAAAGAGAGAGGAGAGTTCAAGCATGAAAGTATAAAGTACTGAAGGAGGTGCTAAGGAGTAAGAAAGCACAATTACTCTGCTTCAATAGATGACCATAGATATGATTTCATTGGTATGATAAGTAAGAAGACTCAAGGAGATGAAGCTTGAGATGACAAGCTATCAGAGCTGAAGTGATTAAAGCCAAGAAAAGGATTGAGTTGAAGAGTGATCTGAAATCTATAAGATATGTTGTAAGTTGTATCAGATCAAAAAGCCATTATTGTTACTTTCTAGCAATTGTAACAGTTAGTTTAAATCCTATGGACTTAGGTTGGTTTAATAGCCATGTTGTAAATCTTTTAACAGGATGACATTCCAAGTGAATGTTCTAAAGTCCTTTGATCAGGCCCATTCCTAACAGTATGGTGAAATCCTCTAACAAGGTCACATTGAATAGTGTGTTGTAAGCCTTTAACAAGGCAGGCTTTTAATAGGGCATCACTTTAGAAGAGTGAAAATCAAGTAGCATGTTACTGGTGGTTTTTCCCAAATTGGGTTTCCATGTAAATCATTGTGTCATGTGTTGATCTTGCTTGTTTTATCCCTGCATATTGATTTACTGTAATTTGCTAAGATGGTTGATTTAAGCTTGGATGGATGAAAATTTTATGGATTCACTATAATTTGAGAAAAAGTATTATTAGGGCATTTGGACCTTGAATAACTGATTCACCCCCCCCCCTCTCTTAGTTATTCTAAAGAATTCTAACACCATCAAGATTTACATTTTGGTCAAAACTTTTGAGAACATAAAGACATATCAAATGATGGTTGGGAGGATTTTCCTTTTTTCTATTAACTAATATTCAACCATCCTCCATCTTCCCAACAATCTTCTACCAATCCTCACTAACCCCCAAAACCCTTACTATTGGAGAAACACTAGCAATAGAATTCTAGACAAAGTTAACAGCAAAAAAAAGGGACAACATCCACATTCTAACTCAAAGTTGCCAAAGGGACATCAATCAAATCAATAGAGTTAGTAATAGGAGAAGTGTCTATTGCAACATTTTGAGTCAAAATTTTCAAAGGGACAACATCCAAATCACCAGAGACAACAACAAAATCCTCAGCCAAAGAGAGATCAACATTTGAAGAGCTACCCAACCCATCCACCTCCGTGGATACCTTCTAAACTATATAGTGATCATCTAAAACTCGCAACCACCAAGAAGGTGATTTTTTTGATCGAACCTTATTAGAGGAGCATTACGCAACAAGATGGCCAATCTTATGACATTTCCTACATCTGAAGGGAGTACCTTCATAATTAAGAAGCTAAATCCAAAGACCCTTTAAAGAAGCCAACTTTATCTTTTCAAGAAGCCCCTTGGAGACATCAATCTCCACAAGGATGTGGACATATGTCATCTTATATGTATTGGGAGAAACTCAATCAACCAACAAGAAATCCCCAAGGGTATCCCCATAACCTCCAAAACTGAATCTAGCCAAAAGTGAAGCGGATGATTAGGAAGTGGTACCCAAAGAGGAAACTTATTAAAGGATTTAATATTTGGATCAAAAGTTAGATAGAAAGGCTTATTCATCAAGGGGAACCTTTTCTCTCAAGAGAAACTGCAGCCTTGGATGGAATTTCTATCATTACCATTAGCAAGTTTCACAATAAAAAATCCCCTTGCCACAAGATAAATATGAAATAAATCCAAAATGATTGGTTCCCAAAATTTGGAGATCCAACATGCAAATCTAAAAAAGAGGGCCAAAAACCCCTAAAACTAAAAACAAGAATGATGGAAGAGTAATCTTCCACATATGTAAAAACCTCATAAAAAATATTTGAATCTAGATGAAGCACAATCAGATTACTTATAAAAAAGGCATGCAGTCGAATGACTAATAGAGGGTACAACCAAACAAAGCCCATTCTTCAGAATAGGAGCAGCAATAATCACCTCAAAAGAAGCCACATCCACATAGGAAATTGTAGATCTCCCCACAGCAACCCTAGATGATTTAGGAGAATGGAGAGAATCTGCAACATGAGTAGCTAGAGCAAAAGGAAAAGAATCCTCGGTAGCAGCCAAAGGAAAAAGGGTGGAGGAGATAGCCTAATGAGCTCCAATGAGAGTAACGAGGTCAAAAATAGGCACAAGAGCTAGAGTCTTCATGTGAGCGGGAGTGGGAGCCTTCATTTTAAGAAAAGAAGAAGAATTGTTAATTTTGATGTATAGAAGAAGATTGATGAAGGGGGATTTACCCAAGTCTTCAAAATACACAATAACCCTCCTCTTTTTCTTTTATTCATAATGAAACCCTAACACAAAACCTCAACTCAAATTTAACGACAGGCAAGGTTGCAAAATGGGAGAGAAATTCTTGTGAAAATTTGTTTCCAATAGAATTGAATAGAGTTGTGAAAAGGTAGTTTCCAAGTGAATCTAATAGAGCCACTAAAATCTCAGTAATGTATCTATCAGAATCTACTTACAATACTTGAATTCTCTATGGTTAATTAGATCAGGATGTACAAATTCCAATATAAAATTACAAAATTTAGAATGAAAATATTTTTCCCTCGTGACAAAATCTATCGCACGGTAGGATCTTGGCAACACTACAAGAATCAAGGTAATTGGTTTCTTTACAGCGTTAGGTCCAATAAAACGTTAATAAAAATTAATCACTCTTTTTTATTTGTACAAAAGTTTTTATTGCTTCAATAAATTTTAGAAGTTCCAATTTTTTGTGTTACTTTTATTTTTATAGTGATCTAATAAAACTTTAATTGTTTTAATTTTCTCTTTCACTTGTGTTGCATGGGTTATATTGATCTAGAATATGAAGTCAGTAGTCAACTGTTAAAGATGATTTGTACAGCTATGGAAAGGTTTCTCTAGACATTATTAGTAGTAGTAAATCCTATTACCCTGGGTACATCTTTTATTTTAGTTTGATTATTCATTAAAATCATACATTTTCATGTGTTAACCAAGGCTTGGTATTGTAGACATGGGAACAATACCATTCTTCCAAAGAATGAAGAAAAAAATAATAGAAACAATAGATGTTCTCAAATTAAATTAATCTTAATTCACAATTGTCAAACTCCAACCAAAGTTGGCAACTCTCTATGCTTCACAAGACCCTCCATGACAATGATGAAGGAGATTAAAAATAGATTCTTATTAGTAGTAACTATTGGAATAAATCAACAAAGAGAGAGTTGGAGTTTGAGTTCTAATAGGAGTCTGTAAAGAACTAGTGATCTATTCATAGTTCTAGTTTGTTGTCAATAAGGCTTAGTTTGTTCTCAATTAGTCACAACTAGATGTAGAGTTTGTTTTCAGTTTTATAGGAGAGTAGTTGGTTGTAGTTTGTGTATAAATATGTATTGCTTATGTTATTTTCAATAGACAAATAAGTGAGATCTTCATTTGCTCTATTTTAAGCTTTGTAATCTTGTTGTTCTATTTTTTTTTAATTTGGTACCAAAGTAAAGGAATGTTGTAATGCCCTAATGTGTTGTTTCCTACTTAGTACAACCTTTTTTGATAGTGTTGTAAAAGTAGTTCATGAAGAAAGAGGTCTAATCTAGCCTTCTAGAAATGGAGCAGTTGTGAAGATGCCATGTTTGAGTTGATTTGCTTAAATTGCAATTGGCATATGTACAACAATCTGATTTGAGTTCAAGAACTGATAAATTTTCATTTTTTTGCTCTTTGGTTACTTCAAAAATGACAAGTCTATTTGATTCTTATCTAACTGAGTCAAATAAGTTAGATGGTTCCAATTATGTCAATTATAAGTTTAAGATGCATACTCTAATGGAGGGATATAATGTGTGGAGCATTGTAAATGGTACTAAAGCTAAGCCTACTACACCTCCAAATGTTATTCAAGATTGGGAGAAAAGAGAAACCAAAGCCAAGATTCTTTTATGAATGTTTATAAAAGACTCTATCATCCCTCATATAAGGGATATCACTACTTCTACTAGTACTTGGAATTCCTTAAAAGGTTTGTATGAGATTACAAATTCAAACGTAATTTATTTTTTAAAGAGCAAGTTACTTTAAATTAACATGTAAGAAAATGAAAATGTTAGTAGTTATTTATCTAGAATCAAGGATTTAAGGGATAAATTAGCTAACATTGGTGAATTAGTTTCAAGTAGTCATTTAGTTAGTGTTACTTTGAATGGAATGGTGCATGATTATCAAGTATTTATTATTGGTTTGGCTACAAGAGAAAATGCTCCTTCTTTTGAGAATTTGGTAGGTATCCTTCTACAAGAAGAAGAAAGGAAGAAGCATGTGGACAATAGATTTCAAAGTATGGATTCAGCTCTGATGCCAATTTAGACTAGAATCCATTCAAAGGAAAAAAATGGCCAAAGAATAACAAAGGTAAAAAATTTCACAATCAAGGGTATAGCAATGAAAAGAGGTATCATGAAGGGGTATCATCAAATCCAAATATGAGGAAAAATGGTAATTGTAATTACTATGGAAAGTTTGGACATTATGCTTATGAATGTAGAAAAAAGAAGTATAATGAGTCCAAAAATAACAAATATGAAGGTAATTTGGTTAATGGTGATTCGAATACAATAAGTGACAACCTTCATGATTTAAAATTGTTTATGTCTGATTTTACTCTTTCAGCTAAATCAAGTGATTGTAATGATTTTTTTAGAGATTTAGGAGCATCAATTCACATGTCATGCAATAAAAATTGTTTTAAAAATTTCCAAGAGAACGATGATGGTAGGAAGATCTATTTAGGAGATAATAGGTCACATGATGTAAAAGGATGTGGTGATATAAGTGTACAATTACCTAATGGCCATGTAAAGAAACTTTCTAATATTATGTATGTCCAAGGAATTATAAAGAATTTGATTTCAGTTTTGGCTATTATTGACCAAGGTCTAAAAGTTGAGTTCTTGAAGGGAGGTTGCCAAGTTAAAGATATGAAAAATTAAAATAATGTGCTTGTTGAAGGAATCAAGAGAGGAGGTTTGTATAAACTTAATATCAATATGGAAAATCATCATGCAGTGACTTCTACAAGTGTGTCTGCTGAAGAGCTATGGCATAAGAGGTATGGTCGTCTAAATTTAAAAGATTTGATTTATCTACAAAGAAAAGAGATGGTGCAAGGTCTACCAACATTTAAAGATGAAAAAATCAGTTGTGACAGATATACATTAGGCAAACAACATAGAAATGAATTTCCAATAAGAAACAATGTAAAGGAAAGAACTATTCTTGAACTAGTGCATTCAGATGTGTGTTGTCCTATGCAAACTCAATGATGTAGGAGCACCCAGTGGTGTAAGGGCAATCCTGTATCACCCAAAACTATTCTTAGAGATAGTTTCTATTTAATGTGTTCTCATTTCTACATACCCATTTGGGTCAAATAAAGGTTTTGACTCTCATAGTTTCGCTATTAGTTTCTGGGTTACAGTTTTTAAGCACCTTGGGATACGTGTAAATGTAGAAAATGAGATATTTTGTAATTGAGCCAAAATTATGATGATTTAGAGGGTGTAAGTTGGAGGGATGATTATTCTTGTAATTTTAAAAACTCTAGAAAAAGAATCTGCTCGAAAGGCTTTACGGTTAGAAAGTTATTGTAGTTTTAAATTTCTTTTAGACTTCCTAAGATCACTTGAAAGTTATATTTGAGGAACTATACGGGACCAAAAAATGGAAGATGAGTGATTCTTGTCCAAAGGGCTATATAGTACTTCAAGAGCTTTCTAAAAATGTAAACAGTTTGTCAATCGGAGTCCCGGTTCAAAAGTTATGCCTCCCGAAAGTTGGACTACCGTTTCTAGATTCTTCTAATTTTACACCAACTTCTAACATGACTTCTAAAACCTTCTATTTTGGAGGTGGATTCCAACTGGCATATTCTAGAATGTATTCCTAACCTTGAACCATTTGGGGCTTATTTAAGAACACTTCTAGCATTGTAAAGGCAATTCTCAATGGAGTTAGAGAGAAGGTACTATGTGGAGGATTTCTTTCTCTAGAATCATACTAATGTAAGCCCATAGGGAATTTTTCATTGATAATAATATTTCCCTTTTCCTGTGTGTTCATTCTAGTCTTTGGTTGTGTCTCCATCAAGTGGTATCAGAGCAGGATTTCCTAAGTCTGTAGACAGAGTGCCGACTGTAAGGCAGTTTGCACCAAGACTGTGTGGTCGTGGGTTTATGACAAGATGATGCCTCATGAAGAGAACATGGTGGAAGGGATGGAGTTGTTACTCCTAAGGTTAAAGCCCTCTAGAGACAAGTTCAAGCATTATAGGAGGAGATCCATAGAGGAATGGATGTTGTCATAGGCGATGAAAGTGAGGAAGAAAATGAAGAAGAAGAAAATATAGGACACAAAGGGGAAGGCGATGAGGAAGTCCTAAATCAAGTAGAGGAGAGGATTTTTAGGGCCATTTCTAAGCTTGGAAAAATAACTAAAATTGATGTGGATATGTTTTTAGGAAATCTAAAGCCAGATGAGTTGGTCAACTAGATCAATGAACTAGAGGAGTATTTTGAGTATGAGGATAATAGGGACCCAGATAGGGTTAAGTTTGTGAAGGCCAAAATGAAAGGCAATGCCAAAATCTAGTGGTAAGAGATTCAGATGGAAAGAAATAGAAGAGGAAAGGAGAAAATCACAAGATGGGATTGCATGGTGGACAAATTAAAGAAGCAGTTCATTCATGTTGATTACGAGCTTGATTTATTCAAGAAAATGCAAGGATTAAAGTAAGTAGGAAAATTTGTCTAGGAATATACAAAGGAATTTTATCAACTTCTTATTAGGGCAAGGTGTGCAAAAGAAAATAAGGAGAAGGTTGCCCATTACCTCAGTGGGTTACGACCTAGCATTC
Source organism: Cupressus sempervirens (assembly GCA_028749045.1). NCBI lineage: Eukaryota > Viridiplantae > Streptophyta > Pinopsida > Cupressales > Cupressaceae > Cupressus > Cupressus sempervirens. Next base: position 414,510,898 of record CM053789.1, on the reverse strand, counting down.
ATGAGGATTTAAGTCTGGTTAGAATGACTAGCATTGAAGAGGCATACCACTTTTCCCTATGAGTCAAAGAGAAGCTAAATAAAAGGTTTGAAGGAAGGCAAAGAGGGTGTGGTCAAGGAGGAAGTGACAGCAATAGGTCATTTGGAGGCCGAAATGAGACCTAAAAGAAAAATGAATATGTGGGTACTAGTAGGAACTAGAGGAACAAGGGTTTCAACAACTCCCATGATCAAAACTTTGGAGATCAGAGAGGAAGAAGTAGAGGATGTTGAAAAGTATTAGGAAGAGGAGGCTTTCGTGGTACATGTTTTCATTGCAATGAAAAAGGTCATCATATTGTTGAATGCCCTCAACAACAAGGAAGGATAGATAGGAGAGCTGATGATCAGGCAAGGGTTGCTCATGTAGATGAGGATGCACAGTCATCACATTTAGAGGATGCAAAAAGAGGAGAGGTTCTAGTGAATGAAAGGTTCTTACTAAGAGATGAAACTAAACCTAGAAAAAGGAGGAGTTTGTTTCGTACTAGATGTAAGTGCGAGGATAAATGTTGTGATGTGATTGTTGATGGTGGAAGCACTAACAACTTGGTGTCTAAGGAGATGGTCTCTAAGCTAAAGCTCAAGAGGGAGAAACATCCCCAACCCTATCAGATTTCTTGGGTGAAGGATGATCATAAAGTCCTAGTCAGTGAACAATGTTTGGTGAAGTTCAAGATTGGCAGGTACCACGATGAAGTTCTCTGTGACATTATTCCAATGGATGTCTGCCATTCATTTTTGGGAAGATTGTGGAAATTTGATGGACATGTTGTACATGATGATCATGCAAATACATACTCTCTAACAAAGGATGGATTTCACCACAAATTGAAGCCCTTGATAAAGGAAAGTGAAAAGGTATGTGGTATTGCTATGATATGTCTTGTCGATGGAAGAAAATTTTTCGATGGTATGAAACATCAACGTATGTGTTATGCTTTGAGTCCTAGAAAAGATAAGGAAGGTAGTAGTGAAATTCCACCTGAACTTTTAGGCCTATTAAGTGAGTATGGAGATCTCATCTTTGATAATGTTCTAGCAGGGTTGCCACCAGTAAGGCAAATCAGTCATCAGATAGATTTAATCCCTGGAGCTAGTTTTCCTAACAAGGCTACTCATAGGATGACTCCTACTGAAACTGAGGAGTTAAATAGACAAGTTAAAGAGCTATTGAGGAAGGGATTGATTTGAGAGAGCCTAAGTCCATGTGCAGTACCTGCAATACTAGCACCAAAGAAGGATGGAGACTGGAGAATGTGCACAAACTCTTGAGCTATAAACAGAATAACCATCAAGTATTGGTTCCCTTTGCCAAGAATGGATGATCTTATGGACTACTTGAGTGGAGCTCAGTACTTCACAAAGATAGATCTCAAGAGTGGCTATCACCAAACATGGATACAAGAGGGAGATGAGTGGAAGACTGCATTCAAGTGCAAGGAGGGTCTATATGAGTGGTTAGTCATGCCCTTTGGACTGACCAACGCGCCAAGCACCTTCATGCAGCTTATGAATGAGGTACTAAAGAAATTCTTGGGAAAATTTGTTATCGTCTATTTGGATGATATTTTAATTTTCAGCAAGACTTTAGATGAACAATTATTGCACATTCATAGAGTCCTTGAAAGATTGAGGGAAGAGAAAATGTTGATTAATTTGAAGAAGTGTATCTTTGTAAAAAAAAGAGTTAGTCTACTTGGGGTTTGTTGTATCATCTAAGGGTCTCAAAATAGATCCAGATAAGGTAAAATCCATCTTAGAATGGTCTACTCCAAGGTCTGCTACTAAGATGAGATCATTTCATGGTCTAGTTAGTTTTTACAGGAAGTTCATTAAGAATTTTAGTGGCATATGTGCACCCCCGACTGAAACAATAAGGGGGGATAGGAAAGAGTTCAAGTGGACTATAGCAGCCGCAAGGATTTTTGAATTGGTGAAGAAGTAGGTGACAGAACAACCTATGTTGGCACTTTTTGATTTCAGTAAAGTGTTCCAAGTAGATTGTGATTCTAGTGGTAGTGCTATTGGGACTGTATTGAGCCAAGAGGGTAAGCCTATTGCATATTTTAGTGAAAAATTGAATGATGCAAAGAAGAACTATTATGTTTATGACCAGGAGTTCTATGTAATTATTCATGCCTTTAAAAAATGAAGGCATTATTTGTTTCCAAAAGAATTTATCTTGTATACCAATCACCAGGCATTGCAGTACCTAAATAGCCAAGGTAAATTGAACCAGAGACATTTGAAGTGGGTAGAGTTCATGTAGAGCTATACATTTGTGTTAAAACATAGAAGTGGATGGTCTAATAGGTTTGTAGATGCATTGAGTCAGAGATAGTTGTTGTTGGTAGTACTGCAAGCTGAAGTGGTTGGGTTTGATGAACTCAAGAATCTATACCCTGAGGATCCTGATTTTTTTGAAGCTTGGAAGGCTTGTAAAGAACTTGATACTATAGACAGAACCATGTGGCTAGATCATTTGATTCAAGATGGTATGTTATTCAAGGGCAGTCAATTGTACATTCCAAGGAGTTCCATGCAGAAAAACTTGATCAAAGAGAAGCATAGTGGGGGGATGGCAGGACACTTTGGTCAAGACAAGACCACTACCATTCTTAGAGAACATTATTTTTGGCCTCAAATGTCACAAGATGTGAAGAATTTTATGCAGATTTATCAAGTATGTCAAGCAGCCAAGGGATTTAGTCACAATATTGGACTCTATCAACCATTGCATATTCCATTGAAGCCATGGGAGGACATAAGTATGGATTTTGTTCTTGGATTGTCGAGAACACAAAGGGGTAATGACTCAGTATTTGTGGTGGCTGATAAGTTTTCCAAGATGGCACATTTCACTCCATGTCACAAGACACATGATGTTGTATATATTGCAGATTTGTTTTTCAAAGAGGTGGTGACACTACATGGTCTCCCAAAGAGTATTGTTTCTGACAGAGATACTAAATTTATGGGATATTTATGGAGGACTTTGTGGAAGAAGTTGAGGATGGAATTGAAGTTCAGTTCTACACATCATCCATAGACTGATGGACAGACAGAAGTGGTAAATAGAAATCTAGGCAATTTGCTGAGGTGTTTAGTGGGAGATAAGCCCAAGGGATGGGATTTGATTCTACCACAAGTGGAATTTGCTGACAATAATTATATAAATAAGAATACTGGTAGATCCCCATTTCAAATTGTGTATGGAAGTAGCCCAATGATAGCACCAGAATTAAGGAAGATGGACCAAGGGGAGAGGACAAGTGTCAAGGCAGAAGAATTTTCTGAACATGTCAAGAGCCTACATGAGGAGGTCCATGCACACATTACCAAGATGAATCAACTATATAAAGTAGGGTAGATCAAAGGATGATACATAAGGAATTCCAAGTAGGGGATCTAGTTATGGTACACTTATGAAAGGAATGGTTTCTGGTGGGTACTTACAACAAGCTGAAGATGAAGAAATTTGGCCCCTACAAAATTTTGAAGAAACATGACTCGGGAAATGCATATGAGGTGGAGTTGCTAGATGGGATTCACATTTCTTCTATCTTCAACATTGCAGACTTAATAGAATATCATGATGATGGTGCAAATGAGGGGTTGATGCTGAAGCCATGTCTGATTCCTACTTTTAAGAAGGAGGAGATGAAGAGATTCTAGATAGTTGCATGGGCAAGAGTATCAAAAATAGGCAATATGAGGAGTACCTAGTGAAGTGGAAAGGATGACCATTAGAAGACTCAACTCGGATATTAGCAGTGGAGGTTTCCCATTTGGGTTTTCCTCTACCCACCATCAAGTGACAAGGTCACTTTTCAATCTACCCTGGGTGTCTGATGCAGGAGCATCCAGTGGTGTAAGGGCAATCTTGTATCACCTAAAAATATGCTTAGAGATAGTTTATGTTTAATATGTTTTCATTTTTAGATACCCATTTGGGTCAAATAAAGGTTCCAACTCTCACAGTTCCACTATTAGTTTCTAGGTTAGATTTTTTAAGCACCTTGGGATACGTATAAATGTAGAAAATGAGTTATTTTGTAATTGAGCCAAAATTATGATGAATTAGAATGTGTAATTTTGAGGGTTCATTATACTTGTAATTTAAAACACTTCAAAAAAAAATTAGGTCAAAAGGCTTTACGGTTAGAAAGTTATCATAGTTTTAAATTTCCTGGAGACCTCCTAAGAGTGCTTCAAAGTTAGATTTGAGGCACTAAAATGGCCTCATATAGAGCCAAAAAATGGGAGACGAGAAAATATTTTCCATGGGGCTATAGAGCACTTTGAGAGCTTTACGAAAATGTAATCAGTTCGTCAATCGGAGTCCCAGTTCAAAAGTTATGCCTCCCAGAAGTTGGACTACCATTTTTGGAATCTTCTAATTTTACACCGACTTCTAACATGACTTCTAGAACCTTCTATTTTGGCAGTGGATGTGAACTAGCATATTCTAGAATGTATTCCTAACCTTGAACCGTTTGGGGCTTATTTAAGAACACTTATGGCATTGTAAAGGTAATTCTCAGTGGAGTTAGTGAGAATGTACTATGCCGAGAATTTCTTTCTCCAGAATCATACTATTGTAAGCCCATAGGGCATTTTTCATTGATAATAATATTTCTCTTTTCTTGTGTATTCATTCTAGTCTTTGGTTGTGTCTCCATCACTCAATCACTTAGGGAAGCATCTTATTTTCTTATATTTGTTGACGATTGCACTAGATACACTTGGGTGAATTTCTTAAGAAAGAAATAAGAGTGAAGTTTTTCGATATTTCAAAGAATTCAAAACTATGGTAGAAAAACAAATAGCTCAAAATGTTAAAATTCATAGATCAGATCAAGGGAGAGAATATATGTTAGAAAATTTCATGAAATATTGTAAAGATAATGACATTCTTAAGCAATATGTTGGTCCATAGTCCTGAACAAAATGGTGTAGCTGAAAGGAAAAATAGAACAATTGTCGAATGTGCTAGGAGTATGCTAAAAGAAAAGAATATCTCTAATAATATGTGGGCTGAAGTAGTTAATAGAGTTGTGTATTTGCTAAATAGAAGACCTACCAAGTATCTTGCAAAAAAAACTCCTTATGAAGCTTTTCTTGGAATTAAGCCAATTGTTAGTCATTTGAGAATTTTGGGAAGTAAGGCATATTGTCATATTCCAAAAGACAATAGAAGGAAACTTGATGCAAAGTCATTCAAATGTATATTTGTTGGTTATTGTATTGATCTCAAGGCCTACAAGATGTATAATCCTACTACTCATAAGGTATTTGCTAGTAGAGATGTTATATTTCATGAATTTGCAAATAATGTTCAAGATGAAGAAAAGGTGGACAAAACCATTTCATTTAAGCTACTTGAAGCAGACAATGAAAGTTCAGATATTGTAAATCAGCAAACTCATGATCAAAGTGGGCATGAGACAAGTCAAGTTGAGGCCACTCAATCCAATAATGAAGCACTAAGAAGATCTATAAGGAAAATTAAGGCACCAATCAAGTATTATGATTATGGCTTAATGACTCAAATAATGAGTGTAGATGAACCTCAAAATTTTGAAGAAGCTAAGAATCACAAAGAATGGATGAATGCAATGAATGAAGAATGTGTTTCAATTCTGAATAATGAAACTTGGGAACTAACTGAACTACCAGCAAATAAAATTCCTATTGGTTGTAAATGGTTGTTCAAAAAAAAGTTTAATGCTAATGGTATTGTTGATAAATACAAAGCTAGATTAGTTGCAAAAAGCTACTCACAAAAGGAAGGAATTGATTATGAAGATACTTTTGCACTAGTAGCTAAAATGAATACTATTAGACTAATGATTTCACTTGCTACTAAATTTGATTGGGTTCTTCATCAAATGGATGTTAAATCAGCATTTTTAAATGGTGATTGAAGAGAGGAAATTTATCTTGTTCAACTTCAAGGTTTTGTAAAATAGGGAAAAGAGCATTTGGTATGCAAGTTAAAAAGCCATTATATGGTCTCAAACAAGCACCAAGGTCATGGTATGAGAAAATTGATAAATTCTTCTTTCAACAAGGATATATCAAGAGTAAAAATGATCCAAATTTATACATAAAGAATGATGAAGATGGGAATGTTGTTTTGATTTCTTTGTATGTTGATGACTTAATCATAATAGAAAGTTCTATAGATTTGATTGATGCAATCAAGGCAGCTCTATCGTAGACATTTGAAATGAAGGATCTTGGAGAAATACATTATTACTTAGGAATTGAGGTGTGGAAACAAAATGGTAAGACTTCGATTGCTCAAAGTAAGTATGCAAAGAAGTTAATCCAAAAGTTTAATATGCAAGATTGTAAAACAACATGTACTCCATTGGAACAAAATTTCAAGTTCTCTTGTGGCAATGACACTTCAGAAGTCAATGGAACATTATATAGGCAAATGGTGGAAAGTCTCAACTACTTGACCTCTACAAGACCTAATATTTCATATTCTGTCAACATACTTAGCCAATTCATGACTAATCCTCTCAAGGTCCATTGAAATGCAACAAAAAGAGTTCTTTGATACCTACAAGGCACCGTATCTTTTGGCATTGAATATACTAACTATTTGAATGTTGAGTTGGCAGGTTACTCTAATTCTAATTGGGCAAGAGATCCAAATGATTGTAAATCAACAACTGGTTATGCATTCAACATAGGATTAGGTGTTGTTTCTTGGTCTAGCAAGAAGCAACCAACTATTTCTCTTTCATCTACTGAAGTTGGGTACAAAGCATTGTGCAATGCTACCTGTGAAGCAATTTGGCTAAGGAGAATTCTTGAAGATATAGGACAAAAGCAAGATGGACCTACTCCAATCAAATGTGACAATAAAAGTACAATCAAGATGGCCAATAATCTAGTTTACCATGCAAGATCAAATCACATTGAAATTCAACATCATTTTGTAAGAGCGAAAGTTCACTCTCAAAAAATAAAGTTGCAATACTGCAACACAAATGATAATATGGCTAATGTATTCACTAAGTCATTGGGAAAAATAAAGTTTGTAAAATGTAGAGATATGTTAGGAATGCATTTTAATTCTCTTGTTGATTAAAGGGGACTGTTGGAATAAATCAACAAAGAGATAGTCATACTTTGAGTTCTAATAGGAGTTTGCAAAGAACTAGTGATATGTTCATAGTTCTAGTTTGTTGTCAACAATTCTAGTTTGTTGTCAATAAGGCTTAGATTGTTGTCAATTAGTCACAACTAGATGTAGAGTTTATTTTTGGTTTTATAGGAGAGTAGTTGGTTGTAGTTTCTGTATAAATATGTATTGCTTATGTTGTTTTCAATAGACAAATAAGTGAGCTCTTCATTTGCTCTGTTTTATGCTTTGTAATCTTGCTATTCTATTTTTTTTAATTGTAACAACCAATACATATTCATAGAAAAATCGAGGAAAGGCAGACATGTTTACACTTGCCAAGTCTGATATCTCTTTACTTGGTGTCTTGTGAGAGATAAGAGACATGGTTGAGAAATCAAAAAATGTCAAGTTTCAACAATTTGCATGTTTCTCAATTTAATCAATTAAAGTTCTAATCCTTATGTTGATAAATCACTATCTAGCCTTGGCAAAATTTATGTCATTAAATTTTTGCAACACTATCATAGTGTTTTTTATTAATTTTTATAGTCCATCCAAAAACCTCAAAAGTCAACACAACAATGTAATCCAAAATAGATATGGAAATGAAATATAAGCTCACAAAAGGAAAAAATCATGTCTTTATAGTAAACTCTTAGTCTATTTGGCTGTGGGAATACAAATATGGGATTAAGAATTGTTATTTTGGAATAGTTATTCTCGAATAGAAAATAGGGATACATATTCCTATTCTCTGTTTGGTTCACCTAGAATTTGATGGGGAATTCATGAACTAAAAAAATTATGTTTTCTAAAATAAATAAAATTGGAATAGGAATACGTATCCCAATTCCACCTATTTAGGTAGAATTACAAATGTTCATTTTTAGGCTGCAATTGGATTATGTATTCCTATTTTCATCCAATTTACAATTTGGATTTGGTGCACCCAAACAAAAAGTTCAAAATTTTAAGAATTTAAATATGCTCATTCCACTCATATTCTCGCTACCAAATAGACCCTTATTAGATCATAACCCAACAAAGAAAGTTCTACGTCACCCCCACATACCATGCTTTACTCCATTGGATCCATGAGCTCACTCACACCTGCACAAGCCATTTCATCCAAATTGATTATGTATGCAACATGCAAAAGAGTAAGAAATCCCGAGATATTATTGCCACGTCCCTTATTTCAATGAAGAGAATAGATGCCACTCTTCTATTCTAAGATGCACCTTCTCCTATTTCTAGAACCACTCATGGAATTCTCAATAATACTTCAACCTAATTAATTAGCCTTATTTCCTCAATGCAAATATTTTTGGCCAGATGTCTTCTTTAAACTACATTGCAAAGCTTATGCATGCATCTAGAAAAGAAGGAAAGAAAAGCGTGCTAAATGGAAGTTGACCAAGCATACTCAAGCACACTCAAATGCATGTTGATTGTATTGCCACACGCACAATGTCCAACATTTCATTCAAGGATTAAACTAATTTCTAAATAAAGTTTATTTATTGTTTTCTCCCTATTTTGAAAAATAAAAATGAAATATAGTATTGTGTAATCTTTGCAATTTTTTATTTATGAATGTCATAATGTTTATTTTTTCCCTCATTTTGATTTGATTATAAATATCTCAAATTAAACTACTTTTTTAAAATTTAAAATCTTTAGATTTTTTTCTAAAATTCTAATTATCTTGAGTGGACACAATTAGACATGAAAAGTACTTAAAATTTGTACATTGGCATAGTTGTCCAAGTATTTAGTTTGTAGTCTAATAATAGTTTTTTTCAATATAAATTAGACTTTGGTTTTGTTTCTGATTTGCAAAAATTGAACTGTTACACAATTCCTATCTAAAATTTCTTTTATAATTTGATATTCTATTTGTAATGGTATTGAAAATTTAACATGAAAACTCCAAATTTGAATGGATTATGATCAACATTGACAAGTATCAAGTCATGAGGTAACATATTGCCTATTAATCAGGTTTCGATTTCCTTCAAATAAGCCCTTCCAAATTGTTAACACATTCCCATTGTTCATTTACAATAATGTGTTTTCACAACTATCTAACTTCACATCTTCTTCTCACTAGTGTTAAAATAATTAGTTTCAAAGTTAGATATCTTGGAGAAAGTACACATGCAATCGCTAATTAGAAAAGAGTGTTGATATTCATTTAATCTCACTTTCTAAAAGTAATAATATATGCCTTTGCATTACTCTACATGAGATCAATTTTTACCCAACAGAAGTTATTAGTTTCACCACTCACTCTTCTTACATTTGCATATGGTTGCAATTTTCCACTATATTAAATCAGACAATTGTTTTTGCTCTAAAAGAATAAAGATCTCTGAATTTTAGTAAATTTGGTTCTCTATAAGCTACTTAATTCAGAAGATTTCATTTATAATCACCTCTTTATAATAATTAATGTTCAACGTTGCATTCAGCCATTTCATACTGGTAGCAAGAAGTTTCACTCATTATGCAAATTAAATTATTTATTTAAATCTAGACACATAATTAAATTTCAGATTAATATTTCTTATTTAATATAACTATATATCACATGCACAAATTAGTTGTAAACCAATATCTATACTCTCACATACTCACGTTCATTCCACCATATCTAATTCCTTTAAACAATACACAAGAACTTTGACACTAAAGTGTCTTTTGTTACAAACTAGCACTTGTACCCTGGAGGTTCAAGAGTTACGCCGATTCACGAGGCCACAATCTCAATTCTAATCTTATAATTAAATGCGTTATTAATTTACAACTTACAAGCTTAAGCAAATAATTTATTTTCATAAATTCACATTCTTTATAGGCGGTAACTTTAACAAAGACATAAAAACATTCCAAGAACATTTTTATTTATTCATAGCAAAGACAAAATAATGGAAACATAGTAAGCTTTATTTAATAAAAAATATTTACAAAAGCATCGAAGAAATTGTTTTAGTATAACATATATTTGAAGCTGGCTATTTAATACAACATTTGAACAAGGTTTTTTTACAAGAGTTGAGGCCAAAGAAGATTTTCTAGTTTTTAGATTTATATAATTATTTTCTTAATCTATGCAAAGATTTTGTGTCATGCAAGTTCCAGAAATGTCTGGAATGCTTGTCAGTGTGCACCAGAATCTCCCATGGTGAACTGTTTGTCATATCTTATTTCCCGTTTGAGAAGACAATATTTTTCTAGTGCCCAATATGCTATGTCAAGTCATCACATAGCTGTTTCAATTTGCTCTATTTCATCATCCAGCAGGCTCTGTGTACAGGCATTTGCCTGGTTGAGTCGCTTTAATATTTCCTAGCTATCAGTAGTGATATTTCTGATGAGCTGTTTGATTTGTTTTTCATCTAATTGCATCTAGTTTGTGGAAGTGGAGCTTGCTCTGCAGGCCTCTTGCTGAAGTGCAATTGAGTGGGGGGGAGCTGACTCTGAAATGCTGCTTCAAATGGCAGTGGTATTCCTGGGTGCATCTCCAGTAGCCATGTTGGGTAGCCTGCATGCACCCATTGTTAAAGTTATACAGCATGGTCGATACAATATTCATTGAAATAGGCAATACAAATTTACATAAATGTAAATAGTAAAGTGTGGGTTGATACAATATTCATTGAAATAAATAGAAATACAAATTTACAGAAATGTAAACAGTAAAGAGTGGGTTGATACAATATTCATTGAAATAAAAACATATTTGAGGTTTTATTAAATCTGAACATGAGAACCTTTTGTGCTCCCATCATTTTGCTATTGTTTGATTGAATAACGAGAATTGAACCATGTATTGATAGCTGAACTCCAAAATAATTAGCTATGTTCCAGATTTCAACCAAGTGAAAATGGCCAATATCTAATGAGTGGCCATTGGGATAGGCACGATCCACAAGTGAGATACATAAGATGGGAAAGATGATTGATAGAAATCATCTCAACATAGACACTAATATTAGAAAGTTAACAAAATCCAATGAAGAAAATGCCTTGCTCTTGATATATTGCCATTGGAGAGGTTAGAGGCCATATTATAATACAAATGAATTGTGAAATAGCACTCAAAATAACAACTACAGAGGAAAGTATACACATTCATGCAGAAAATGGTTGGTTACAGAACATTAGTTATCCGGTGATCATTACGGTCCAAGAGACTACATTTCTTTAAGGCATTGTATCAAAGAGTTCATGAACAGAAAGATAGAAACCTTCAAATACGAAAATTAAAAAATACTCAACATACCTGTAGCAATCCGATTTCTGTGTTGGATTGGGAACATCAAAGTTCTCTTGTTGCTTCTCTCTCTTAAACCCAATGACCTTAATCTAAGGATCATTATAAAAGTTGAAAAGTATTTTCTTTCAAGCTGATTTAAACGATTCCATAGAAATTTAATTATAGAAAAGGATCATGCAAAAGTTATACCATGGCACATTCAACATGATTAGAGTGGAGAGTGTCTAAAATTGGTAGAGCATATGATATAACGGATCCACAAGCACTGGATTTGGTGTCAGCAAGAAAGTAAGTTTAGAAATGTACAATCACGTTCATGGGCATGCTCCCCTGAATGTGAAAATATATTTGATTAACATGTATATAACATACACTCAGGCAAACATATTTGAAGATACATATGGATAGTTTCAGACAAAGTTGTAAAACCATTCTCAAATGTACTCCAAACATTGTAGGAAGCATAAGCACAAGGCTCTACATGCCTTCAAACGAGAGGAATATATTTGATGTTCCGAGAACCCACAAGAGCATAGTATGGCGCTTGGGATTTTATGCATGTCTTTCTATATTGAGTAATATTAAGATAATTCTAAAATGTATAATGTTAGATGGAAACCTCTTTCAAACCCAAGTCTTAATTATAAGGCTAATCCTAAACATAGTATAAGATGTAGAGTATACTCAACAATAACATGAGAAGAACAAATTGCATAAGTACTTTGTGCTGCATGAAAATGTACTTGATTGCAAATAGAGACCTGACACCCCACTTATACAATCCATATGCATAAACGTAACTTGAAAACAAAAGGCCATTTTTAAGAATTTGTGCAGATTTACACAAATTTAATAATAGTATAATGCATAGATAAATTTCAAATATAAGAGTACGTGTAATTAAAGGGAAGTACAATAATGTTTACAAAACGTGTCTCTCTAATTTTGTCATTCAGGGGCATATAACTATACATGTAACAAATAAGAGTCTTGGATTTTCTGTCACTAAATTATGCTTTCACCTAAAGCTCACAAAATATGGATTCTGTTGAAATTTGTTGGCATTTTAAACTCTAAAACCTTACTATAGAAATGCTTTTATATATATATATATATATATATATATTTCATCATTTAAGACACAATTAAATAATTAAAGTCTCAAAGATAAAGCCTGGAACTGATTGAAATTGTTGGAATAACAATATTCCATGCCAATTTATTATAGCGCGTATTCAATAGTTGGTTCAGTTGTCAATGCATGGGATTGAAAACAAAAATATTCCTGGCAAACATCTATACAATATGAAATTTGAAAGATACCAAGATGTAAAGCGATCATTGATCATTTAGGACTATACATTAGTTGTTCCTACTATCAAGAAGTGGTTAAAGATAAGTTAAATAATGTACCATGGATCTTGCAAAAAACCAGCTCCAGAAATATGGCACATTAAGTATACTATTGCATTAAGTATTCTATTGCAGACCATAGAGTTTAACCAAAATGAGAATGATTTACAAAAGGAAGATTATTATTTTAGTAGCTCAAAGCTTTATCAACTCCGAATATGTTTAGTGTTTGGTTGGCAGAGCGAAGAAACTAAAACCATATATTGATAGAAAAAAAAAATGAGACACCCATATAAAAATGTTGTTAATGAGTAAATTTAGCATCATTGGATATAGCTATTGTCCAACTAACGCAGAGAAGGATGATCAAAACAATACCATTCAACTAGCTCAATGGAAATATCTAACTTCTGATCTTTTCAGATGAACATAGTAAAATCAAGGTCCAACTGCTCTACCTGTGATTTGTATGCTCTATAGTACTCTTTAATCATGATAATGATTTATTTCTTATGAAATAATGTCACTAATATTCAGCTCATGAGTGACAGAATCAAGATGATACCAATGTAAGGAATTAGGATTAGTTTCTGAGTTGATTAAAACTTCTTAATTAGTAACTTTTTTTTTGGGGGGAAACCTTTGCTTGACAATAATTTCAAATGTTGCTTTGACAAGAAAGACAAGAGTAGACAGATTTAACGAATCACTATAAAGTATGGTTCTTTACCTAAGACAAAAACTGGGAACTTCTACAGTTGTCTAATACTGATGTTGAATTTAGAAATATTTGTTTAGCTAGGCATGCTAGATCAAAAATGAATATTTCATTTCTGGAGAACAATCAGAATATGTAACAGTTGAATGACTTGCAAAACAACCAACCTATCCATGGTGCGATTCATACATGAACTTCCCATTGGGCAACATCCACAGTGAACTCCCTCTAAATGGAATGCTACTTGAGATTTGACAGTTCTTTCTGTGAAAGTATGAAATTTTCAATCCACGGATATCTGGATTTTACTCTCAATTCTTGTCATGGCAGAAAATTCCTAAAGTTTGCCAAATAGGTGAATGGAAGGATTTTAAATTAACTTTCCGGGGATTCCTTTAGGAAGGGCAGAATGCTTTATATATTAACATTTAAAAACAGAGGATATACATTGTTCAGCAGTGGGAAGTCATCGTAGTGGCCAAGAGATTGACGATTGTTAATTAGGATCTCTTTAGCTCTAAAAAGTTTTCGCAGTGATGAAAACGTATCAATATAGCAAGACTCAATTTATGCAAATCTCAAATGTGTTTTAACTTTATCAGTGAATGTGTTGCACGCATTACCTTTGCTTTAACAATGAACACTATTTGTAAGAGTAAAATAGGACTGAAGAAATCCGAACAAAAAAGTCATGAAAATATTTAGTATAACAAGACTAAAGATATCATGGCAAAAATACCATGAAAATTCAACAATGGTGCTAGATAGAAAATTCAGAACAGAATAGGAAGACTAAAGAAATCAAAGCAAAATATTTGATGAATATTTACTTAAATCTCAAACAGCTTTACGTTTATTACTAAATACTAAATATCATGCACGCAATTCCCCTGCTTTAGCAATAAGCATAATTTGTAACAGTAAGGAAAGAATGGGAACCAAAATGAATAATAAATTCCTGAAATTTTATGTAAATCTCAAATATTTTTGAGTTTGTTAGTGAATATTTATGGTGACAATGAGCTCCATGTTAACACTAAAATCGACAGCATGAAAGTTAAAGTTCATATTAGTTCTTTGAACTAATTAAAAACACAGCGCTCGATTCAAATAGAAGTAGTGGAAATAGACATGTTGTCATAATTTGAAGGTTTTTTCTCCATGGCTGACACTAAATCCATGTTCGCTCTAGCACCTAACAGAGGATTGTGCAACCAGAGGAGCAGAAGACAGGAAGTGTGATTTCCAATGTGAAGCTACGAGGAAGAACAAATGAGGGTTCGTATAAATGACCAAGAAAGCCCTCATAAATTTATCCCCTTTTATCCGGAAATTCAGAAAAATAGTAGAGGAAAGGCAAAGATCAGAAAGAATGACTACCCGAAGGTTGACCTTTATGATGTGGGCATTAAAGCTTCCCGCAACAAAACAAAAATCTCGGTCTACTTCATAGCGGAATACGGTCTCCATGCGACATCGGTCTGGCCACACTTTCAGGGCAAAAAAATTCATATTGGGCATATTGAATCGACCACAAGCATGTGCCCTAATTGTCCACATATTTTCATGCTATGAAGAAGATTTTATTGATGCATCTGATACCAAGGAGAGTGACATTGTTCAGAATTATCACTCAGAAAGTCACAAGAGCGACGAAGGCTTCGTTATGGGTGAGAAAAACCAAAACCGCAATGTCGAAAATCTGGATATCACTATTAAAAAAACTAGGAACAACGATAACAAGGAAGATCAAAGCATACCCAATTCAGTTTTTAAATAAACGCACAGAAAATACAAAATAAATAAAACGTTCCATGTTGTTGAAACCCAAAACTAGAGGGGAAAAATACAACGAGAAAGGAAACGTGTGCATAACAGGACTACAACAACTTAGAAGCATATTCAGCAAACAAACGAGAAAGAATGCAAAATAAAAATATGAGCGCAAAATACCTTGTTGCCAAGAAATCCTCCAATGCATAATGTGGTACGAAGCAAGCCAACGCCCTACAAATATGCAGAATAAGGCAGTCGCTCGATGCACATAACAAATGCCAGTCCGCCACGAATCGAAAGGCCCACAACAGGTCGCAGATCAACTTTAGCGGTAGTCGACCACGAGAGCAAAGGCCATAGCAGGTCCGTGGCGAACGCTGCACAGAGGAAGCAGCAAACTGCTACAAATACGTCTCGCCATCGAAATCCCCAAGCGAGCACTGTTCCGAGCCCGAGCATGCCCTGCTGGCACCTGAGAAAGGGATTCCGACTTAGACGGGACAATTTCCGCTCGAGGATCCCGTAGTAAATAGCCTAATCGGCTAATAAATACGTCTTATACTAGAATAAAATTACTCTTCACAAAAATCTCCACCCATGTATATATTGTCCAAATATAAAATCTTATCATTTTTGCTAGTCTTAAAGATGAGTATCCATCCACTTATCCCAAACCCAAACCTTGAGTTGCAGATAATAGTTAAACACTGCGAAAAAATTGCAAACTAGGGTTGTGAATGCGAATTGGCTAAATCATATTAGCGCAATGAAGGGCAGCTCCAAAATTAGCGACACAAGGCAATCCAACGCAGCAAATCTAGCAAATTCCTCCAATTTGGTGGCTCGCACGAATGAAGGATAGAATTCGACTGTTGTTTGCTCCGCCCCCACGAACAGTGCCAAGATGGCTCCTATTGCTACTATGGCGATCTCTTAGGATGTGCGCTCACCCCAAGGCAACTCTCAAACTGGGGATACTGCTAGCGTCGGAAGCAATGGGAATTTTGCTATTGGTTAGGTGGCAGTTGGTAACTGTGTTGACGTGGCAAATGGACAAGAAATCAGGTGTGATTTGCCCTTAATCCCAAACCCTAAATCTAATATGCCTTTTAATTTTTTGATTGCTTCAGTACCGCGTAGCATTAATGTGTCTGCTTCGAAATCAATTGATAACTCTGCTAACAATGTGCCTAAACCTAGTTCAAACCCTGGCAACAAACTGAGATCTTTTCTGGAGGCAGTTGCAAATTCATCTCCTGCAATTGCCTCTAGTGCTCGCTTCGCCATACTTGCATAAGATGAAATCACAACAATCAGTAAACATTTTGGGGATCCTTCTACATTTCATGTTACTCCTAACCCTAAAATGTTAAATGAGATTATTAAGGAAAAAGAAAGATTAAGAAATACCGCCAGCTTCTTCTTTGCAGTTGAAATTGATAAAGTGCCTGCCAGGAAATTCTTAGACGACTGGTTTTATAATTATTGGAACTTAAAGCTTGGCTATCAAATTTCTTTTTGTAGGCAGATTCAGAAAGGATTGTTTGTTGTTTTTTTTTTATCAATAATGAATCTCAACAGGCTGTGCTAAAAAAGAGTATTGGATAGTCGGCAACACCACATTTAGGGCTCTCCCTTGGAATGCGGAGGCTAACCTTGATGAGGTGGTTGCTCTTTCAGCTCCAAGATGGGTTCTCATTAAACAAATTCCCCCTTTTTTGTGGCATTTTATTCCTCATTTGGTTGAACCCCTAGGAAAATTCGTGCGAATGGATGACTCTGCTCGTTTAGTCCCTCATTTAGATGCTAGGGTTCTCATTGCTTTGAAGCCTGGTCAAGATTTACCCAAAGAAATTAGCATCTCTATAGTTAATGAGCAAGTTTCTTGCCCTGTGGAAACCCTAGGAGGTTTGAACGAATGTTTTTTATGTAGAAAAGAGGGGCATCTTAGGAAAGATTGCTCGATTATCAAAAATAAAACCCAAAAGAATACTAATCTTTTTAACCTCCCCATTTCTACCCAGCTGATTCCCCCTTCCTCTGCTAATACTAATCCTTTGCCTTCCCCTCTTGCCCCCCCACTATATTTCCCCTCTTCACTTCAAACACCGTTCTCTCAAAGTGTGTTGTTTACCAGTATAATGGATACATATGGTTTTCAAACTGTTACAAAAAAAAAGGAAAAATCGGTCGAGTAAAAAAGACTTGGCTCCAAATATGCCATTTGTATCCCCTCCTTTAGCGGCTAATATGACTACTAAAGACAATGCTAAACCCTCTATTCCCCCTCCATTTGCTCCTAAGGCTACCACCAATCATATTTCCTCAAAACAGAACCCCCCTGTGAAAGTTTTTCAAGAGATCTTGGATGATTACATAGTTGAAGTCATTCTGGCGACCCCTACTATTGTTAATAATCAGTCTCCAGAGTTGGAGGCTTCTTCTCCTTCTCTGTCTAATTATGAGGATATCCTCACTACTAGAAGGAAAGGAAGACCTCCAGGATCCAAGAACAAAAACAAGAACATCAAACTAACTCTGAGGATGTTTCTCCTATGGAGGACATTGTGGGTGTTGAGACGTCTAATTCTCTAATTATGTCTCAATGAATTGTGTTTCTTGGAATATTAGAGGACTGGAATGTCCTGATAGAAAGTTTGTTATTAAGAATTTTATCAATTCTCGAAACAATATTGATATGATTATGTTGCAAGAAATTAAGTCTATTGGATTCAATCTCGAATCCAATCTTAATTTTATCTGGAGAGATGTTATCAAATTCTCCACTAATCACCCTCAACGTAGAGGGGGAGTGGCCATTTTACTCAGCGCCAAATGGGGACCTAAAATTAAAAGCTTCAGTTTTTCACCTTGTAATAGAGCTATTTGGTTGATCTTTAATCATAATGATATGGATTTTGGTATTTGTTCTATTTATGTTGTCAATGATTATACGAAAAGGAGTATGTTTTTGTCTTGGCTCAGCTTGCTTCCTGACATTCCATGGATGTTTGGAGGTGATTTCAATATAGAAGATAAACTGGGAGGTCTCCCTTTCTCTTGGAAAGAGTGGGAAAGACTTACCTGGAACAACTTTAAAAGGGCTAAATCCCTTTTTGATCCTTTAAGGGGAAGCAAGAATAATAACCCTGGCCTCTGGTTTACTTGGCGTAATTTTTAGAAGGGTCAGTATAGAATCTATTCTAAACTTGATAGATTCTATCTTAATAGCAATTTCTTTTTTGTAATTCTGGATAAGAATAATAACTTGGTGCTTGTCTCCCCTACGACTCTTTCAAATCACCACCCTATCTCTATATCTGTTAATCTCAGCTGCTCACCTAGTTATAGCAATCATTCTAACCATAAATTCATTCTCAATGCTATCCTTCTGGAGGATAATGACATTCTTGCTGCCATTGCCATTATAAGACTCATCAGTGAGTCTCATTTTCCCTCTTTATCCTATATTTGTAGGTGGAGTCTAGATGTCTTTGCCTGGCAGAATTTTTTAAGAACTATTGGTCAAAAGAAGGCCAAAAATTATAGATTTAAGGAATCCTGGCTTAATAATAATCTTTATAACGCTAAAATGGATATCCAAAATAACTCGGATGATCCTTATCTCTATCACTAGCTTGCCCGTGCTAAGAATGCTCTTAGAAAACATCAACATTAGAAAGCTCTAGGGGCAAGAATTTGTTCAAGAGCCCATTGGTTACATTATGGAGATAGAGGTAGTAAATTTTTCTTTAATCTTATTAAACATAAGCAAGCTAAGGAATCTATTGATAAACTTCTTATTAATAATCAATTGATTACTGATATTGATATTATCAAGAATGAATTTGCTGAATTTTATAAAAATCTTTTTACTTCGGAGGATACTCAGGAGGCTAGGGCCCTTAGAGATCACTGTAAGAATCTTATTCCTAAAAGGATCTCAGCTAAGGATGCTTCTATTCTTGAGCAGCCCTTGTCTCTTGAGGAAATTGAGAATTCCATCAATTCCCTTAATAATGATAGGGCTCCTGGGCCTAATGGGCTACCTGCGAAATTCTACAAGTCTAACAATAAATGGATTAGCAAAGTCTTAATTAATATTTATAATGAAGCCATCGATACTGGAACCCCGAGTAGGGATATTAATTCTGGATTTATTAAACTCATCCCTAAGGAGGGTGATAAATCCCTTATTAAGAATTGGAGGCCTATAACTCTTTTAAATGTTTCTTATAAAATTTTGGCTAAGATTATGTCAACTAGGCTTGAAGCCATTCTCCCCAAATTTGTTTGCCCTACCCAAACTAGTTTTGTGAAGGGTAGATATATATTAGAGAATCTTCTACTAGCTGGGAAGCTCTTAATTGGGCTAGGCATACTAAGCAAAATGTTTCTATATTTTTGATGGATTTTGAAAAGGCTTATGATAGAATTGAATGGAATTTTATTAACATGATGCTTGAGGCTTTTGGTTTCTCGTCTTTCTTTTGTGGTATTGTTAAAACTCTTCTCATGGATACTCATGCTCAAATTGATGTTAACGGATCCCTTTCTACCCCTTTCCCTTTGGGAAGATCAATTAGACAAGGGTGCCCTCTTGCCCCTGCTCTTTTTGTTATTGCCTCTAAAGCTTTGTGTTTATATTCTTAGGGACAACACTTTATCCCCTACTATTAAAGGCATCATCCTTCCTAATAATAAGGAAATTATAAACTGTCATTTTGCTAATGATACTTCTTTGTTTCATGAAGCCTCTGAAGAGAACTTTGTTGCTATGATCAATAAACTTAACTTCTTTTGTAAAATTTCTGGAGCTAGATTATCTCATGCCAAATCTATTTGTCTTGGTTAGGATGATCAACCCCCTGATTGGTTTAGTAAATTTGATTTCCAATGGGGGTGGTCCCTCTAAAATTATCAGATATTTGGGCATCCCCTTCTCTGTTGATCCCTCTTTAAAAGAGATGTGGGGTTGGGTCAAGGATAAGATCCATAATAAGCTGAACAAGTGGCATAATAGGTCTCTATCTCTTGCTGGAAGAATCCAAGTTTGCCAAAAAAAATTGTCTTCTTACAATATATATTATGCCTCTACTTGGATGTTTAATGACTACCAAGTTTTGGAAATCCAGGAAGCTATTAGAAATTATCTCTGGTCTGATGGGAAGGGAAATAAAAGGTTGTATTCTGTCAATTGGAATTGGTGTCATGTTGATAAGCTCCTTGGGGGCTTGGGGTTGAAAGATCTAAGACTTTGTGGTCTTGCTTTAGCCTCCAAATGGATCTTTCATGCCTTAGAGGGAGATGATCCTTGGAAAGTTTTGATTCGTAATAATATTGAGAGGGGATATCCTAAAAATGCTAAATTCTGGAAAAATCTTCCTCTCAGTGATCTCATTTGTGGTGAATTTCCTATTATAGTTCAAGGCTCGACAATTTTTAAATCCATTTGGAAAGCTTGGAACCATGTTAGGCAATTCATCACTAACAAAGACTTCTATGATAATAAAACCCTCCATGGTGAAAGATCCATTTGGTGGAACCTTAAGCTTGGTAATAAACCCCTTGCTCTTACCCAAGGGTGCTCGGCTAAGTATTGGACTAACCTTGGAATCAAGCAATTCATTGATATCTTTGAAATGGATAGACTTATCCTTTGGGATGATTTAAAGAATAAATTTAAACTTCCTGCCTCTCATAAAAAGACTTATAGTATGATTGTTAAAGCTAGTAAAGATATTCCTACCCTGTGTCATGTGGACTCTAATAGTTATTTGAAGGTAAAATGGTCTGATGGTATCATCATCTCCAAACTTAAAACGAAGAATATTTATTCTGTTTTAAATTATAATGTTGACATCATCAATCATATTAACAATATTTGGTATACTGATTTGGATATTTCTTCTTGGATGAAGGTTTTTGATTATCTTTGGAAAAAATTTATCGATCCTAATATTAAATGTTTTAAATGGTTACTTATTCTCAATAAGTTGCCTATTAGGAACTCTTTCTCTGATATTAACTATTGCAGCATTTGCAGAATTCTCTGAAAACGGGAAAGCATATTTTCTTTGAGTGCAGTTTTGCCAAAGAGGTCTGGTTAATGTTTGGTATTTCTATCCCTTCTAATTTCAATATTTTTAAAGTTATTACTGGTTTTATCTCTAATGCTAGAAAAGATGTTAATATGTTTTGGGATATTACCTCATCTAACATTTTATGGCAAATTTGAAAGTGTAGAAATGAAGAAAGGTTTTAAAATATTCCCAGAATGCTTATTGAGGTTTTTCGAAGTCTCACATATTGTAAAAAAAATTCGCAGATTTAGATGACCATGAAAATCAACAAGGCTAAATACAAAATGCTGGTCAATGACGGTCATGCTACTTTTTTTTGCGAATGAGGTTAATAATGGATATTTCAGGATGCTGCACCTAGATAATATACATGCTTTCAATCAAACCTTCAGCAGATTTAGCAAAGAGATTAAAAGAAGACCTCACAATGCTACTAGTGAGATGGTTTATATGCAGAAACAAATTCAAGATCCGAAAAGCATGGTGTGGATGGATGGCTCCTTGCGCTGGGTGGCTTGGGTGGAAACCTAGGTTGTTATGCTTTACTTGGTGTCATGGTTTATGATTTTGTTCGGCTATTTCGTTGTATATACTTCATTTTTTATGGTGTGAAGCTTGACCTCTAAATGCTGATACTGCGACCTCTTGTATTTTTGATCTCCTTATTTCTAATAAAAAAAAACCTTGAGTTGCTTTCATCTTATTGACCGATCTTGACAATTAACATTAAACATTTGAAGCGGGCGTCTTCTCCAAGAAAGAATTAAATATTTTCTCATATTAACAAAATAAACCGATTCCAGCAATTTCCACTAGAAGCGTCTTGCACATCATTCCACATATATGTACCCCATCATTTGAAGTCATCCATAACTCGAGTTAAATTTAACCACGACTTGGAAAGTAAACGATGTGAGATCAAGATTTGTACTGGTTTCAATTTCAAGTCTATTCGACTGAGTCGATCGAGTAGCGACTATGGTGATTCCCTTCTTTCTCATTTCATGCCTCCTATTTTGTTCAAATCACCCGGCTGCTCTCCAGTTTGGCAGAGGCAACGAAGAAATTGGGTAATTGAAATCTTTCCATCTGTTGTTTTCCGATTCAGTATTTTTCATTACAGAGAAAAAATCAAAGTTCAATCTCTTACATTTGGTGTATTGCATTTATGTGGGATGTTCTGTGGTTGATTTTTCCAGAGTACCCATTTCCATTTATGACATTTGATGTTGAAAAGGCGGCTGCAAGATCATATGATTACATTGTTGTTGGAGGCGGCACAGCAGGGTGTCCTCTGGCTGCAACTCTCTCACAGCATTACTCTGTTTTGCTTCTCGAAAGGGGAGATTCTCCCTATGGAAATCCTGACACTGAAGACATTAATGGATTTTTCAAGGTTCTTGGGGATGCCAGTGAGTTCCCTTCTGTTGCCGAAGTATTTGTCTCAGAAGAGGGAGTCCAGTTGGTAAGGGGAAGAGTTCTTGGAGGTGGAACCGCCATTAATGGCGCCTTCTACAGCAGGGCAAGCTCGGAATTCATCAGAGAGATGGAATGGGATGAGAAACTTGTGAATGAATCGTATGAATGGTTTGAGAAAGTGAATGTCTTCAAGCCAGAGAAGCTTTCTCGTTTGGAATTCTGCATTCAAGGATGCACTTTTGGAGGCTGGCGTGGGTCCTGATAATGGGTATACTCTGGATCATTTGGAGGGCACCAAGATTAGTGCTTCAATCATTGACAGCCAGGGAAGGAGAAACACATCTGCAGATCTTCTGCAATATGTAAATCCAGATAATATTGTGGTTCTTCTGAATGCCACAGCAAGCAGAATTTGAGAAATTTGAGTTAGTAGATTAATTTAGAGGCTTTGTATTATCTTGTTAAAATCTTCCAATGCGTGATTTTTTTAATTCCTTTAAAAGTGTTATGAGATCAAAATGAGCCTCTGGTTTTTCTTAATTGAACAATCGACCATCTGCCCCTAACTGGCCCAATTTCCACAACGTTTGTCTGAGTTTAAAATAAGGAACACATCATTCCGTCTGTTTTCACCTCTTGTGAATTGTTCATTGAAGAAGTTTTCTAGTTTAATGGGTTGAACACGGCATCTTTTGGTTTCTAATAACTTTATGTCCCTTTCTAGAAATCGATATTTTATTTTATTTTGAATAAAAAAACCCTTTTTATGAGTTCATTTTTTTGGTTAGTTAAATGTTTAATATAAAAAGTTGAAGTGAAATTTGATTATTTGAAATTTTTAATTTTCTTTTATAATAATGAATTATGCTTTTGACAATGAGTTTTATTGAAGAGCACTAATTTAAATTAAATTGATGATTTAAATATGTTCTTTATTAATAGTTTGTAAGATACAACACTTGATAAAGGTTTTATAAATGAGGCGGAAGGTAAATGAATTTATTCTTAGGGAAATTTATGATTAAATGTGTTTAATTTTGAGTAGTATTGGGATGACTGAACTCTTAGGAAGGTCAAATGTTTCACCATATCAATATTACCTAGATACAATGAGTGTTGAGTGTTCAATTCATTCAAATGATAGATGACATCTTGTGAACCAATAATCATGAACAATATTGATCTTGACTTGAAAATTACATAATTGAATCTTGATAACAATATTACATTTTGACTTGATGTGGAAAATATCTCCTACTTATCAACAAACATATTTTTTATTAATCGTAAAAAAAATTCTGTAAAATCTATAAATTATTTTTTATGTTATCCTAAATTGATCACAGTTTAATTGTCTTTATTCAAATTATACAATTGTTCACTTGCTTTAAATTAAGTATATGTTAAATAATAATAAAAATGTCTTTCTAATATAAGCTCAACTACATAAATAATTAAAGCATCCAGATTAATATTTATAGTTAAAATTTTAACTTTTCTTTTAAAAGTTCAATTCCACATTTCCTTTGAAAATTATATCATTTTATTTTTCAAAGAATTCTTATTTATGAATTTTCATTGCTTGGATAAGTATTTCACAACTGATTTTGTGAATATATATATATATATATATATATATATATATATATATATAAAATGTTTTAATTCAAATTCAAATATATTAGAATTAGAGACTATATTGTAGGAGCAAGATCTTTATTAATAGAGAAATATAGATACTAAATTTTAAGCAATTGAAAAAAAATCATATATGGAGAAGATATAAAAGATGTGAGTTCCATGTGAGTTTTAGAATGTTCCACCTATTGCTAATTGAGATTTTTCTTGCATCTAGAAAAAATTATTTACAATGCTCCTAACATAAATAATTCAAATTTAAATCTATTAGAATAAGAGACTACAATGAAGGAGCAAATTCTTTACTAATAGAAAAATATAGATACCAAGATTTAATCAATTGAAAAAAAATCACAGATGTAGAAGATACAAATTTTTTTATGTGCATGAATTCCATGCGACTTCTAGACTAATCCACTTATTGTTGATTAAGCTTTTTCTTGCATCTAGGTAAATTTATTTGTAGTGCTCCTAACATAAATATTACTTTATTTTGTAGTTTAATTGTAAAAAAATTAACATTATATGTGAGAGTACAATGTGAATGGATGGTGCCACATAAATACTATAAACACATAATATAAGATTATAGAAAAATATTTAGCCAGAAGGATCAAATCTATAACCTAAGAGATTGTTCGGCCAGAGGAAACTAGTTTCCTATGGGATAGATTTATTTTGGATTGTCTAGTGTTAGCATGGGAATCATCAAATTGGGTAGAACAAAACCACAATATACTTTGAATCTTAAACTTAATGTTGATAAGGCTTATAAGTACATAAGATGGTCATTATATTCTCAAAATGCTTCAGTGGTTGGGATTTGGACCTAATTTTTGTGCCTATGTTTGAATGTTGTTTATGGATGCCAACACGAGATTAGCCATTAATGGTTTTCTCTCCCCACAATCCCCTCTACACAAGTCCATCTGTCAAGACATTCCTTTAGAAAAATTCCTTTATGTTCTCACAAATGATGCTTTGGGATGTCTTTTGCATCATCCCTAATCAAACAACATTTTCCATGTTATTTTTCTACCAGGAAATATGATTTCCCTGAACTCCCACTTTTTAGATTATGGCATGATCTTCATTCAAAATATTGTTGATGATGTTTTTGATTAGGAAAATAGGTTTTGAAGTGGCCCTGAAACCCTTTACAACCAGATTTTTTAGGGATCTTCAACAAAAGAACAATAGGAAAAGGTTAGCCAAGGGCCACAAGAGACAACAACTAGAAGATGGGAAGTGAGAAGCATGAGCTACCAAAAATTACCTAAAAGAGACAGCAAGGACCCCTCAAGATCCACAAGATCAAGGGAAAATGAGGGGACTACCCCCTAATCCGACAATATAATCATTAATCACAAAGTGACTAACCTCCAAATGGTACACATATTCGGACCAATTGATACCTCAAGGGAGAAAACATTTCTCCACAATCATCTAAGTTCTAAAAATAATTGAACCCATTAGGGAGAGAGAATTTCTCCACACCTTACCTTTGAAAATGATACCCTTCCACCACAAAAGCATGAGATTCAAACTCAAAAAGATGATGGTGAGGAAGAGAATCAATAGATAACATACTTATGAATCTTCCCAATGTTCTAGTGAGGATCAAGGATAGAATTTGTCCAACCACTAACAACTTCACTGGCATAAAAATTCACCACCTCAATAGATGATTCCTCCTCCTCAATAAGGACTAAGCACTGGAGAAACAATAGCATCAACCAACCCTCCAATTTAAGATCCTCTTGAAGGGGATAGAAAGGCCTAAGAATGAGCTTTACCTCAGTAGAAACCCCTAAGGGAAGAAATAGAGACAAATTTGGAGTCCTCCAAATGATAACTAAGAAAACGAGCCAAACTTTGAAAAAGGGAGATCCTCCCTGATAAAACCTTTCCCATAACCAAAAAAAAGATGAACCAAGGAAGGCCTTTGAGAACTTACATCATCCACCTAGCACCCAACTAGAAGAGCCAAAATGGCAAATAGAATAGAGATCTTCCTATAACTCAAAACACTATAAAAACTAAAACTGCAACATCTAGAACAACTAAGGATTAGTGGAATCAATATATCATAATAGTATCGAATCCCCTCAAAAAGATAACAAGAGGCCCATCAATATTGTTGATAATTTTAACCTTAATTATATATTCTCGGCTTTTATTGTATAGTTTCATGTTATCAAATTTCCATGCACAAAATTGAATTTTGGATGACACTTCCTAGCTCTCAATCTCCTTGGATTTCAAAAGAGTGACATGAAATCAAACATGGAAGCATAATCAGATTCCTTGGGATCCCTTTTCAACTTGTAGCTACATTAAAAGATCTATGAAACTAGCTGCTAAACAAATTTAAATTCAAAATACTATCTTGGACAATTCATTTCATATTTATAAATATTATGATGGATGATTAAAAGTGGTCAATAAAACACTCTTGCCTAATGATGTTTATGAATATTCCACTTGACTTTCCTCCAAAATGTGATATTATTGTCTTACACGGCTCATTAAAAGTTTTATCTAGTCCAAGTGGTGAAATAAAAAGAGTATGTCAACCAATTCATGGTCTCGCTATATTCTCCCAAAGGAAAAGAGAAGACTAGGCATCATCAATCCTTACACACAAGGGGTTCCTTTCAACCAAATGGGTTGGAAGGGCTTTAGAAGAAAACACATCTTGTAATATTTTGGTTCAATATGACATTCAAAAAACTTCAATTGGTAAGTCTTTGCATTTTGTTCATTGGAGTGACAAGAATCTTCTAGCCCTATATTTTAAACTCCATGGACTAGCCCCACTCATATTGCATATGGAAGGCTTGGAAAATGGTTTCCCATAAGTTGTCCTAAATATATCAATAATTTAGTCACGATCTCAACTTTGAATCTTCTTCAATTTGGTGGAACAATCTAATCTAAGAAAATAACATCTTGCTTGACTCCAAGATTCAAAGATAAACATCCTTTTAAGAGTGAAATTAAAACTTTCAAAGATCTTTGGGACCCTAATCTATTCTCATGGAATTATCAACAGCAAAAAAAAAACATTCTTTAACTTAAATTATAGACACAAGGCTTTGGTATTAGAAGTTCAAAAGATTGTGCGTCACAATCTATTTGTTCTTATCTCTTCTTGTTCTCACTCTTTTTATTTCAAATATTAGAGGTGGCCAAAAGGTTGCATCCTTAAATCATTTTCTCTTAGACCTCCTTATAAATAAGGTGTTCCTAACTTGCCTATTTATAGAAAACTTAACTCTATTTGGAGATCCAAGTTTAAATGTTTCTAATCGAATAAACTCATCCTCCTAATCTATAAATCAAAAGTTGTCTCCCAAGACCAACTCAAAATTGGGAAGCTTCTTCATGCAAAAATCCATATTGAATTCCTCATTCCACCCCCTCTTTTTCCCCTCAATAGGTGGCCATAATCCCTCAAACATTGCTTTGGTTTCCCCTTGTGTTAAATTATTATAATGAATAGTTCTCTTTCTTTCTTTCCCTTTTCCACTTTCCATGGTCCTACCCCCTCCTTTCCCCCTCCATGGTAGGCTAGAATCCCTCAGACAAGCCAGAATCCCTCAAATATTACTTTTGTCTTTTTCCCATGCTAAACTATTATGTAATAAATTTTTCTCTTTTTTCCTTTCCCTTTTCCACTTTCCATGGTTTTGGAAATCTTATATTCTTGGATCCTCAAGTGCTCACAATATTTTATCCTATTCCCATTGCTTCATCATTATTAAGTGCATTTGGAAATTTAGATGCTTGTCTTCCCTTTCTCATTTTGTCATCCTTTAGAGATTGAATCCTAGACCATATTTTATAACCTCTTAACTCAAATTTCTTGTATTCTTATCTCTTTGAAGGATTGAAATAAGGAAAAAAAGGTATTGGAATAATATATTTCTACTCAACTAAAAAAAATAGAAATGCATTCAAATCCATCTAAATTTGATGGAGATCTTGCAAAATTGGAAATGGAAGGAGCTTAATTTTTCCAACTATTGGCTATGATAGTGAATCAATAAGGACTTCTAAAGGAAGACTGGTTACAAGATACACTTCTTTGTAATCTATAACAATGCTAATGCTTAGTATTTTACTCAAAGAAGATATGAGAATTGTCTAAAATATTCACCTTTGTGTAATCTACAACATCTATTAATGCTATGTTGAATAGGAATTGGTTGAATATATTGATTTTTTTCCTCGGCAACAATATTGTAAGAAGATTTTTATAATATTGTAATTTCCATGCTTCATTGAATAAAAAATATGTGAGAGTGATATTGTCATACACTGTAATTTTATTATTTGTAATAATTCTAAGGGTACATACATACATATGTACGTATGTGTGTGTGTGTGTGTGTGTGTGTGTATGCCTATGTGTATGTGTGTATGTATGTATATGTGTGTGTGTGTGTATGTGTGTGTCTGTATTTGTATGTATATGTGTATGTGTGTATGCATGTATGTGTACATATTTGTATGTGTGTGTGTGTGTGTGTGTGTGTGTGTGTGTGTGTGTGTGTGTGTGTGTATTTGTGTGTGTATGTGTATGTGTATGTGTGTATGCATGTATGTATAATTTATGGGACTTCTCTCATTAGTTTTTTATATTTTATCATTTATTATCAACAATTGATCTTACAAGTATTGGATGTTACAATAAACATTTTTCAAGCTAACACTTTAATTATTTGTAAAATGGAAATAAAAAAGTTGGTTATGGTATGTGTAAACTCAATGCAAGATAAGTTACATACACTTTACCTTACTTGAGAAAGAATATGCCTCAATCATATGGTAATTTAGGGAACAGATATTTCAATATACTTAGCTCCTGGATTTGATTGTGTGTGAATTTTTTGCATCAACATATTAGATCACTCTCTTTGATCCATCATTAGGGTGTGAGAGAGTGCAAGAGATGAAACCTTGCAAATCTTCACCTCCTCTACTATCTTACATCGTGATGATGGATCACAAAGTGTATCTAAAATGTTGATAGGTCAAAATTCACACACAATCAAAACTAAAAGCTATAATTGAATAAAATGGATTGTCAAAATTTCATCAAATTGATTGAAAACATCATTGCTAGATTGATGCTTCTACTATACAACATTTATGTAAGGTGATAGACATTCACTTTAATTTTTGTTTGATATCTTCTAGTTAGATTATCATTTTAAGAATCATCAATACCAAATGTTAGAGTTCAAAACCATCATTTCTTAGAACAAAAAAAATTCCAAATCACACAGTTCAAAAATATTTTCTAAAATTTTTGAATACATAAACTTTTTTTTTTATAGCTATTGAATTTCTAGATCAACTACAGCTATGGAATACCATACAAAATTATATGGGATGATGGCGTTTCATGATTCAAATGTAATAGTTTTTATTCAATAGTGTTTTGTTTTCATAAACTAGTTTATAGTTGGTTTTATCCAATGCAAAGATTGATAACATGAAAGCCAAGATAAAAGTGGAGACTTTACTAATTATCTTTATATAAAATTGGAAAATATTTATTTATAATACCAATTTTATTTATAATAAAATTTTAATATTAGTTTTTTTTTTTTTTTTTTGTAGGAATCTTAACTTCGAGTGATCCCACAATAATGGGTTCCACTTTTTGACCAATTTTGATACTGAAATGAATATTTTTGCAACAAACGTCACGTTCAAGTGACTATATCTCCAAAACTATAAATAATTTCAAGATGACATAAACTAGTGATTTTGATTACTTTGTTCCTACTTTGTAACCATATTTTTTAATCCAAAAAAAAAAAAAAAATTATGTCAATTTTTTTATCTCCTCCAAAAAGTGGTACATAATAAAATTCAATATTTTTAAAGAGTGACAGTCCGTTTGACACACATAACTTTTTTTTTAGAAATGATAATGAAGTAATTATTTCGACGTTAGATTTGTAACATCAATATCTAGAGGATGCATTTGGTTTGATTTATTTTGGTTGAATATTGTATAGTTTATGAAGTTTTGAAGTGACACGAATCATAATTTAGACATATGTTCTATTTGACAAAGATAATATGAAGTCAAATTATCATAAACCTAATTTTTTTTTTTTGAATAGAAAGATATCTCAATAAGCTAGTTCCTACATATTTTCCAAAATTTTTTTGACCTAATTTACTAATTTTCCTGAGGTGTCGAAGTCGGTTGATGTTCAATCGGTAATGAACCGGTAATGAACCTATAATGAGTTAAACTCATATTTGAAGATCTTAATGACTAAAATATGTATTACAATTATAGTCATTGGAAAGCTTGCTCTGAGCAGCACATTTTGACATTTTTTATTTTATAGTAGGAGATCATTCTCCTACAATTATGGGAGTCAAAAGAACAAAAATAAAATAAAAAAATGAAAAATGGTTAAATTTTTCCGTTCGCTCGAATAATGCATTCACACGAACATAATAGGCATGTTTGTGCGAACATATGTTTGAGAAAACATGCCCATTAAAATTTTATGGTCGCCATAAAATTTAAAGGGTTAGTTCAGGCAAACATGCCTAGATCCATTGTGTTCGTGCGAGTAGTCAAAAAAATCTTTAAAAGATCAATTTATAAAGCTATTTGCCATCAACCAAGTAGTGCATTGCTTGTCTTTGCCATGAATTTCATTTGCAGAAGTCAAATCGAAGGTAGCTGAGAGATTTCTCAATATCTACAAATTAATGTTCTTCCTATCTTCGTTCATGCTTCCATCAATATTTCTTATCTTCGTTCACAATTTGGTAAAAAAATTGTACATCTAAATTATTTATTTATTTCTTTCATTAGTGAAGTTGTTTAATGGATGCATTGAAGTTAAATTAAAAATTAGTAACACATTCATGGTGTTAAGAAATGTATATTCTTATTGGTTTTTTCATTTTTTTAAATATTGAATTTGTTAAAAAAAAATTGAACATCTAAATTTTTTCTTTTTTTCTTTCATTAGTGAAGTTGTTTAAAGGATACATTGAAGTTAAATAGATTCAAACTAGATACTTTTAAAGTGTGGTTACATGTTAGTTTTACTTATCTCACTTTAATTATCTCGACAGTTACATTCAACTGAATTTTTTAATTTACAACTTGAATTAATGAATAGTATTTAATTTTATTTTCAAATCAAATTCATTCAATAAAAATAAATGTGCCATATCTCTTTATGAATTCTCAATTTCTATAAAGAAAAAATCTTGATATAGATAAACATATAATTTTTTTAAAAAGAGAGAATTTAAAGGATGTAAACACAATCCTTACTCAATTATGTGTTTATAAGGGAGAAATGAAAAGTAACATATTTATAAGAGATAACTATTTTTCAATTAAATTTTGTAAGGTTTCTTCTAGGAAAAAATGCTACGTATGTATTTATATGTGGTGTTATATTTTAGAAGGTTCATTTAAAAAAAATATATATATATTTAAAAAATAATAATGAACTTAAATTAATTTAATGTTTCAAATTTTGTAATATAAGTTTTCTTTGGAGGAACATCAAATCTAAAACTATATTTCATTTTAATTGATTTTTTATAAGTACATTTCTTTTATTTGAATATTAAATAACTTAGCATCTCACATTACCAACTGCGCCCAACTAGGCCCCAACTATGTCATTGATGTAGTCTACATTGTCTAGGCGCACTTGGGGGTGTTCTGAGCCATTTTGGCCTTCTAGGGTGTAATCTGCTCTATCAGAGCACACCTGGTTCACAGTGAGCACATACATAATACATAATCTGCATCTAAGGTTTTCATTTCCTTCTAGAACATAGATTAGATGATTTTGTGTTACTAATGGTCTCCTTGCAGCATGTCGCAATCATGGGATGAAGACATGATCATAACAAACTACTAATGCTTGCTTTGCAGGACGTTGTCGAAGACCATTGTGTGTTTGTCAAAACCATGTGTGTGGATTTATTAGATTAAATAACACTTTTTTTGGTGCTTAAAATGAACTTTTTATTTTCTACCTGGCATGTCTACAGTGTTTAAATCCCTAGGAGTTGCATTGGACGTATCCTCTCCCCTCGCCATTCGTGGATATTAGGTGTAAGAGAAATCCATGTAACTTTTATAGGAGGCCTGCCTTGGACCAAGATACTTGATATTGGATATGGTAGGGGACGACCTCAGAGCAATAACAGGCCAAAAGCCAGGTCAATGTTCCAGCCGCTATATAAAACTTGATTATGATGAAAGTCGTGTTGGTGGTATTGCTGAGTGATAGCTCTCCTCCAGTACCCTTATGGTGCATCAAACCCCGGTTCTCGGGGCCGGGAGACCTTTTGAGGAATTTTATCTCTCTCTTGCTGAACGGAATGCCCTTACTAAAAACCATGTTTTAGTGGCCAAAATCCTTTCTATCCACTGGCTCAAGGGGTCACCCATGCCCGTGAAGACATCCTACATTCTCGCAGTCCTTAGTAGAGACAACAGTCCCTTGGGAAGTCATGCCCCTTGGGAAGCGGATCTTGGTAGCCCCGAGAAGTGAGTGCATTGTAAGGGGGAACCTGTGGTGCCAAGGTCCTAAGTTGTCTACTCTGGATAAGCGCGGCTGAACTTTGGTTCAAGTAGGAATTCATTGGATACAGTCCTAAAGCCTAGGTTGTGGTGTGATTGTTCACTTTTAACAACAACTATCCTTGTCTTAATGTGTCTTGTTTGTGTGTAAAACATAATCAAGATAAAAGCCAACATTGAAATTTACACCTTGAAAACTTGCAAAACCTTGTCAAAACATCAAACATTGTCAAAACCTTGTCAAAACATCACAAACTTTGGTTCAATACATTCAGACCTTGGAAAACATGGCAACTTGTGCTCCTAAACGTGCTTGGTAAAACATAGATTTCACTCTTGCATAGCATCCAATTGCATTCTCCATAGTTTGAACCCCATACTTGCATCATATAGACTTCATATTGCACCTTTTTAGTATCCCTCATATTCACATTGCAATCATTAGCATTTAAGCTTGCATCCTTTGTATTTCACCTCCAAAATCATCACTTTGCATCTTCCATCTTACATCTTTGCATACCCAACCCTCATCTTGACCACTTTTACCATCATTATGGATGTCCTACACATCATTTTGAGCATTCATTCTGGTCTCAGCATTGTCCTCTACTATTTACCTCACTGTGGCATCAATCTGGAAAACATAGCTCTTAGAATTGCCTTAGTTTCAGCCCAACTGCGCTCTGAAACTACCAACTGTGGCCTTCTGAGCCCTAACTACACCATGGCCATAGTTGGTACTATCTGAGTGCACTTGGTAATTTGAGAACCCATTTTGGGCTTCTAGACAACATTTTGAGGCTTCAAAAGTGTCCTTAGGTACCTAGATAGGTCCCCTTGCATCAGCATGCCCTGATATGCATTCTGCACCTCCTAGTCTTCATTGTCTTCACTTAGGAAATCATTCCTTAGGTCATAAGCTCTATTCTGCATCTCCCAACCCATCATAACATCAACCCCAACATCTTAGTTTCCTGGCATATCAACTTGGCAACCATACCATTTTGAATCAACATACGTTCATCCTAGCTTCCCAACTGCGCCCAAAAACTACCAACTGTGCCCTTCTGAGCCCCAATTGCACCATGGGCACAGTTGGTACTATTGGAGTGCACTTGGTACTTCTAAAATACATTTAGGCACCTGCATTACCATTTTGGGCCTCCAAACTGCACTTTAGGACCCCAAAACTGCATCTAGAAGCCTCTACACCTCCTCATTTTGCACTTGACCCAAAACCACATCTTGCACCCAAAATATCATTTTTCACCTTAGGACCTTTGCATATCACATATCTACTTAGCATCATCACCATTTTGAGTTTCCTGAACATCATTTTGAACCCCGAAACCTTTGAACTTAGTCAAAAATCTAAACAAAAGTATGAAATCTAGAGTATTACATTGTGTCAACGGATGATGGATCTTGATCATGGTCATTTTATGATTTTATTTGGTCAAATGCTACCTATATCAAGGTAGATTTGGCTTTGTCATTTTGATCTTATCTTTTTTTGTCATTTTTTTGGTCAAGATCCAAAGTCTATTGTCATAACGTTAAACTCTTAGGTTAATACCTTGTAAAGATTTCACCTAAGTTCAAAAAACCTTATGTATACTGAGCTATCATTAGCATAATCATATTCCTAAATGTCATTTTTGACTTACCCTAGTGGTATATCCCCCTCATATTGCATTGTTCAAACCCTAGCATCATTTTCACTATCAAACCCTATCAAATTGTCCATCAACCAACTTGTCTTCTTGATCACCTATCCTCATTTTGCATAGCCTAAACGTCATTATCAACCCTAAGAAACCATCCCTTGCATAGTCTACTTTGCATACACCTACCTTTAGCATCCTTACCAACTCCCAAACATAACCCTAACCTTCGTTTTACATATCATAATCTTCATATTGCATACCTTCAAAATGACACCTTGGATTTGCACTTGCATAACATCCCTAGGACATTTTCACTTTGCATATCAAAACCCTAGGTCATTTAGCATTTCCTCAAATTTCATAACATCCCTAAACACTCAAAAATCCCAAAAACACTCATATCTTGCATACCCACATCTTAATTATCAAGTTTTGACCTCTTTTACCAACTGTAACCCTATTTTGCCAACTGCACACTTCATGGGCGCAATTGGTAGTTTCAGGGTGCACTGGTAGTTTTAGGGTGCACTTGGTAATTAGGTGTTTCATTCTAGGTTCTAGAACCCTAATCTGCACTTCCACACCTTGCATTGCATCCCAAGACCTTAGGAAACACTCTAAATCACTCAAAACACTCAAAATTTGCATTTTAGGCAACTTTGGAGCTACATCATTTGGAGAAGAAAGAAGGACATGGGTGCTACAAATGAAAGAGGGGGTTTCTAACCTTGTGTTTGCTTCTTTTGATTAGTTTGGCTTTCATGGTAGACTAGTGGGTGCTAATGTATGTTGATTGAGTTTTATGATTTCTCATAGTATGTTATGCATTTAACCCATTTTTCTAGTCCTACAATAAGAACAAAAAAATTAAAGAGAAAAAACAATTATATATTTTATAAGAAAGAAAAAATTATTTTTTAGGAGAAACATTCTAGTATTCATAGGTCATGTTATTTGTTTGTGATTCAATGATGGCTTAAAAAGGATTTGGTGCTTTGCCACTTGTAAAGAATGTGACTCATAGATTTTAGTCATATAATGAAGAATATTTATGCCTTGTTGCAGACGACTGCACTCTATTGATTTCTGTCAAACAATTTAAAAGTACTGACAACAACAAACAAATCTGTATAGTGATTTTTTAATTTGGTTATTGTGGGAAATTTATCTTGAGGCAAGGGATAATTTGTTTTTTTTGATTTTATAATGGGAAACAAGAAAGGAAGGAAAAAAAAATATGCAAGGAAAAGATCTGATGAAGCAGAACAAAGAAATATTTAGAAGACTGTGGTACATTATTATCAAATTAAACAAGGTGAAGGAAATGTTGAAGAAGGCTCAACGGAAGTAGAAGCAGTGCATATGGGAGAGAGGTCAAGAACACTCCCTATAGAATCTCAAACAATGAATGTTGAAGAAGGCTCAAGATCACTCCCTATAGAGGTTCAAATAACAAACGTCAGAGAAGGGTTAGAATCTTTCCCTACAGAATCTCAAATAATGAATGTTGGAGAAGGCTCAAGATCAGTCCCTGTAGAAATTCTAGTAACAAAAGTCAGAGAAGGGTCGACATCAGGTGTAGGAACTGCCCAATCTATAAAGAATAGTATTTCTCATAAGAATTTAGATCATTTACTTAAAATGGATGTGGATAAATTGAGAAAACTTGCAGCTAGTGTTCAATCATTAAGTTTGTCTAAGAAAAGGTCAATGAATAAGAAGATAAGAGAAATTATGACTCAATTTGATAACACTAAAACACTTGAACAAGCTCAGTTACTTTCACATTTTCTTACACAAAAGAAGTTTCAAGAGGCATTGAAATTGTTAGGTGTAGACACAACATCAAAAAAGAAGATTTTCTAACATGCAAACCGATCTGATTGAAAATGTTAACCAACGTTTGAGAAACATAGGAAAACACTCTCGAACTAAAGATAAGTCTGTGGCAAGAAAAGTGATGTTGATGTTTGTTGTAAGTAAGAATATGACCCAAAATAGACAAATATCTTCAATTTCATCTAAAATGGGTTTTAGTAGGAAAACAATGAGAGAATATGTTAAGAGAAGATTAATTGTGGATAACAGTACTATGGAGGGCAATTGGGCAATCATGTGTAGAGCACTTCATTCTGATAGGATTGAAGAGTTATTAAGAAATTTAGTCATATCATTTTGGATTGATAACACTCGTCCTTCATCAAATAGTAGAGATGTTATCAGACATAGGATTTCACTTGGTCAATATGAACATCATACAAAACATTGGTTGGACACAACACAACATGAGTTATATGTGTCATTTTGCAGTGAACATCCTAATGTAAAAGTTGGGCAAACATTGTTTGAAAAATTGAAGCCATACTTTGTGAGGTCAAACAAAGTGTTTGAAACATGTTGTTGTCGTCGTCATATTGAGTTTGATCTCCACTATCAGGTATTTCGAAAGTTTGTAGAAGACACATATGGTTTTCATGCTGCTCCTCCTAGGAGGAGAAGTGAGTTTATATCATCCATTTTGTGTGACAACATAGATGATCCAGCTGGTCAAATAAATTACATCAAAGGATTATGTGAAACATGTGGTGAATTGGCTCTATTTCCTTTGAAAATTGAAAATATTGATGTAACAAAAATATTGAATTGCAAAAGTTACAAGTATGTCAAGAATGAAACAAAGTTGGGGAAAGAAACAAAAAGGTTGGAATATGTTGAAGAGGAGTTGCCTGTTCTAACATTTATGGACATATTTAAGAAATTGATTCAACCTTATATTTGTCATGCATTTTTTGCAAATTTGCAAGCACAACAGTTTCAAACTTTGAGAGATAATTTCCCACTTGGAACAATTGTATCAGTTGTTGATTTTGCAGAGAACTATTCCTTTGTTCATCAGAAAGAAATTCAATCAGATTATCACTTTAATAAGTAGGTCACTATTATGGTACATGTTTGTTATAGACATGCACAGTTAGATTTGGATGGTGTTCAGAGTATAGTTCAAGCACGAGTAATTATAAAAGAATATCATTTTTATATAAGTGATGATAAAGAACATGACATTCACTATGTAGAACATTGCTTCAATATGTTCTTTTCTTATTTGAAAGAAAGAAATATAAATGTTGATAAACATTATGTTTGGTCTGATGGATGTGCCACACAGTTTAAATCATCTAGACCATTTTATGCATTGTGTAGATATCATCACAATGAGAATATAAAACACATATGAAATTTCTTAGAGAGTGGCCATGGAAAAGGTGAACATGATGGTGCTGGACCTTGCATCAAATGCACTTTGTGAAAGTATCAAATGAATTATCAGGGAGTTTGTGTAAATGATGCACATGATGTTGTTGAATGGTGTAAGACTCATTTTGCATTAGATGGGGTTGGGACATCATCAACCATGAGTCGACAGGTACCATATAGAGTCTTCTGGGAGATAACAGGTATGGATGTGTATGTCTGTTTAACTTTTATGCAATTAAGTTATAAAATTTTATTGTTAATTTTTATTTTTCAATTCATTGGAGTTTAAATTCAATTTGTCTATATTTTCAATTTAATTCAAAATTTTAGGTGTTAATAGAAAAAACATGCATAGTTGCAAGAGGATAGAAAAGACATGTTCCTTACATTCAATCATGAGTACAAATAATTGCAATTGGACATTGAAGACAAGAGAATACTCATGTTTTTGTGATAGTTGCATTGATGAAGACTACACTAGTACATTTGAGACCATTTTTCGACCATTATTGGTCAAAAATTTGACCCAGTTTTCGACCAAACTTCGACCAAAATTGACCAACCCATTGGTCAGAATTTTTTTGGTCAAAATTTCGACCAACCAGAAGGTTGGTCAAAATTTTGACCAATACGTTGGTCGAAAAACTCTGATAGCCTTGGTGCAAGTTTTGCCAAGAATTGGTCGAAATTTTGACCAATGAAGGTAGAAAATTTCGACCAATAAAGGTAGAAATTTTGACCAATGAATGTAGAAAAATTTGACCAATAAAGGTAGAAATTTCGACCAATGAAGGTAGAAAATTTTGACCAATGAAGGTGGAAATTTTGACCAATGAAGGTCAAAGATTTTGACCAATAAAGGTAGAAATTTCGACCAATGAAGGTAGAAATTTTGACCAATGAAGGTCAAAAAATTTGACCAATAAAGGTAGAAATTTTGACCAATGAAGGTAGAAATTTCTACCAACGCCTTGGGGTAAATTTTTTTTCAGGCATTCTATAAAATAGTTCACATGCCTTGCGTATGATATGACATTTTGCATGGATCCTACACTCTCTCATCTGGCTGATGATTGATTACGGAGAGTGATCTGAAATGATGATGCTAAAAAACACATGCAATCAAATCCAAAACGAACTTGCATTACAAATGGATTGTGGAAATTTGATATTGTTAATTTTGCATGCATGTCTACCAGGACAATCACAACTTAACAAAATTAACATGCATGCAATTTTACATGTTCCTTACATTCAATCATGAGTACAGATAATTGCAATTGGACATTGAAGACAAGAGAATACTCATGTTTTTGTGATAGTTGCATTGATGAAGACTACACTAGTACATTTGAGACCATTTTTCGACCATTATTGGTTGAAATTTTGACCCAATTTTCGACCAAACTTCGACCAAAATTGACCAACCCATTGGTCAAAAAATTTTCGGTCGAAATTTCGACCAACCAAAAGGTTGGTCAAAATTTTGACCAATACGTTGGTCGAAAAACTCCGATAGCCTTGGTGCAAGTTTTGCCAAGAATTGGTCGAAATTTTGACCAATGAAGGTAGAAAATTTCGACCAATAAAGGTAGAAATTGCATGCATGTCTACATGCATGCAAAATTAACAATATCAAATTTCCACAATCCATTTGTAATGCAAGTTCGTTTTGGATTTGATTGCGTGTGTTTTTTAGCATCATCGTTTCAGATCACTCTCCGTAATCCATCATCAGCAGGATGAGAGAGTGCAGGATGCATGCAAAATGTCATATCATATGCAAGGCATGTGAACTATTTTATAAAATGCTTGAAAAAGATCGACAGTAACTAATCAAACTGTCGTAAACACCAATAGTAACTAATATGCTTCTTCATTAATATGCCTGATATAATAAGAAAACTTGGCAACTATGCACAACAAGTTATACGCTAAAAGGAAATCATTTAGGAGATACAGAATTTGAACAACCATATGTTAAGATTCAAAAACCTCATGCCAAACAGATATTGGTACTGATCAAACAGCTAGAAAGAAGGAGAAAGGGCAACATCATGCCTTATCAGGATGCCACTATCACTTTTCATTGATGATCTCAGAGGATCTGTCAACAAACAATGAACTCAACTTGCCTCTATTCAAAATGCTTTCAAGCTTAATAGCATAGAATTTGGGCACACGTAGACAAGGAGATGGAAGATATGGAGTGGCTGGGTTCAATTTTTTAATCCTGCCTACGAGCCTAATAGAAATAAACTATCTTGAAATAAGGAAAATAAACTCAGCAATTAATGCTAGAGAAAAGGAAAACTGAACCAAACTTCAAAATCATAAGTGTCTTAGTAACTTACACATTCTCCCACATGCCATAATGAAAAAAATACTTCGTTACATAAACTCAGAAGAAACTTTTGCATATCATGATCACACAAGCTAGAAGGAAAATAAGTCAAGTCTACTTACTCAAATTTTGTTCACATCTAAATGGCTAATAGCAAAATGAGTCTTTATACACCAGTGTGACTTTTGACTAATGTCCAGGTAAGATGTACACCAGATCATCACAGTCACTTGTCTCTATTCAAAGACATGAATATTTTGAACAAATAATACTCCTGATAATCACCTTGAATAAAATTAATGACATTACCAGTTTGGCAAACAATATTATTGTACATTTACTCTAGAAACAATTGAGAAAAAGAAATGAAAACTAGGAGAGAAAGAATTACATGACAATAATTTATTATTTGAACTGCTCTATTTGAACCATTATCAATTAGAATTTAGCACTATTGTAAAATAACATTTAGCATCTGGCATATTCTGTAGCATGCCACTTCAAGGATTTCAGACATAAACAAAAACTTGGTAAAATATTCATATGAGAAGAGTAACTGATAAAATGATATACTTATTAAGAGAAGCAGTGATTAAAATAAAATAAAAACATTATGATTGTAGATAAAATTCATGATAATGGAGGACTTTTTTTGAAAACACAAATTGGGTCTACTTTGATCTTTTCTTAATTTGACGAGTATATTTATTCGCAACTTTTAAAAGTGAAAACTCCAACCAGAGTCTGGATTACCTTGTGAGGTTCTAGTAGAAATTCATGTGTTCTTTTTGCAGTGTTTGCTGTTGCAGGTTTTGGAGATCTAGAGTGCCATGAAGATTTCTCTTCAATTCTATTCAAAAAATTGGTAGTGGGATCTGATTTATGCATGGAAATTGAGTCATCATTAATGTCAGAATCATCTTTGTTAGAAATGTGCAACTTGAAGCCCTTTCCTTATTTTGAGAAGAACTAATCGCAGTTTGAGGAGACATTTCCATTTCACCATTAGACATGGAAGTGCTATGACCCTGAAGTTCATCTTCTGGAATTGTAGCATTATACTCATCTAGCTCCTGATTTAGAAAACAATGATTTAAACAAAATGAAAAAACATTACAATCGAAGATAAAATCCATGACAATGAAGGACATTGTTTCAGAACAAAATGGTTCTACTTTGATATTTTTGTAATTTGCCAACTATACTTATTCAAAAATTATAACAATGAAAACTTCAAGCAGAATCTGAGTTACCTTGGCATGTTCTACTAAAAAATCACGTGTTCTTTTTGGAGTATTTTCCATGCAGATTTCTTTTCAGTTATATTCAGACCATTGGCAGTGGGATCCTGATTATGCATAATAATTGAGTCATCATCAATGTTGGAATCATATTTATTAGAAACGGTACAACCTGAAGCCCTTTTTTTATTTTGAGAGGAACAAACAACAGTTTGAGGAGACATTTCTTTTGTGCTATTAGATATAGAAGTGCTTGAACTTTGGAGTTCATCTTCTGAAATTTTTGTATTGGATTCATTTGGCTCCTGACTTTGGAACTTAATGAAATTCAATAATGAGCTAGAACTAGGATCACTGATTAGAAAAGCTCCTTCTGAACCTAAGCTAGTAGAAATCTAAAGAAAAGGGACATTGATGCTCGAAATGGTAGAACTAAAGATACTAATATCATGGAGAGAAGATGGTATTAACACCATTGGAGGAGCACAAGACAACTTGGAAGGTGTTAGCGAGCATTGACATCTTTGAGAGGGAAATGTTCCTAAGAAAAGATGAACATGGTGAAGCAATGGAAGATGTTTTGATGAAGAAGGATGATGCTTTGAAGCAAACAACTAATGAGAATGAGGTTGAGGAAAAGAACCTAGAAAAGGATGATATGAAGACAAGTTGTCCATTTGGAGGACAAATAACAAATGAGCAGTAGTCAAGTGTTGAAGAGAAAGGAGAACCTAACACCAAAAAGGTTCAAAAGGTTGTAGTAGAGGTAAAGAGAAGGGATGCTAATGAAGACAGAAAAAGATTAGGTCTTGAAGGGCTAAAGGAGATGATTGGAACAAAGATGAAAAGTGCAAATGCTGACGTAAATAGAAAAGAAACAAGGCTTGGAGAAGCAAATATGATATTGATTGGTTCTATATGGTGTCCATTGAAAGTTGGACAAAGAAAATTCACAAAGACAATGATGACTGAATATGATAGAACAGCCACCAACAAGGAGTTGGTATACCAAGGCAAATGGTAAGGGTGTGAAGACATGTTGCAGATAGCAGTAGAGGTCTCAAGGTGCAAAAAGACTAAGGATGAGAAGACAATGGAGATGAAGAGCCAAGGGAAGGCTAAACAAGGTGATTATATTCCAAGCATGGAGAAGTATGAAAATATGAGTTATTTTTGGTTTGTTATTCTGATTTTGTTGCAGGCATATGAGAATATGATGGATATTCCTAGTGTGGGGAAGATAGCAATAATTGGTAAGAGTTATGTTCTAGAAGGAGCTTGTTATTGCTTCTTGTTTCTACTTATTGGGTTGATGACTACTAAGCCCAAAAAGAAGAAGAGAAGGGGCAAGAAGAATGGGCATGTTACAGCTCACAAAGGGATGTGGGAGTAGATGAATCAGCATATGAAGAATGAAATGACAGTCTTGAAGAGTTTTAGGACACAAGAGGACACATGCAAGTGCATGAAGAAGAGGAACACATTGCAAAGACATCAAGATATGTTTTCTAATGTTTATTTTGTAGGTACACAATTTCCCATAGACTAGGAAACATTTGAAGTCAGGGAGTTTGGTGCAGAGGCACCCAACAAGCACACAGGAAACTATAGGGTACACCAAGATCAATGAAGGAGACCATGAAGGTACCAAGGGAAACCCATTCCTAATGAAGACATATCAAGTCAATTGATGAGGAATCATGGCTATT
Organism: Cupressus sempervirens; assembly: GCA_028749045.1. NCBI lineage: Eukaryota > Viridiplantae > Streptophyta > Pinopsida > Cupressales > Cupressaceae > Cupressus > Cupressus sempervirens. The sequence continues at coordinate 414,467,632 of CM053789.1, read as the reverse complement.
GAAGCCATTAAATGTAAGAAATATAATAAAGTTGTCAAAATGTAATGCCTTGGCAAGAATAGGCAAATTAGCATAAATAAGGAGCCAAGAGTCATAAAGGGTCATTTAGGTGTTATTAAATGTGTCCAAGGTCATGAATAATGTAATAGGCTATTAAAGCCTCTAAATGATGTAAAATGCACTCAAAGTGCAAGATGTGGTAAAATTGTTAACATTGACAATGTAAGCCAAATGCGGCACCTTAGAGGAAATTAAGGATAAAGGTGGAGTCTTTAGGCGACTTAGGTGTCATAAAGTGATTTAGGCACAATAATAAATGTTCCCAAGATCTTAAGAAAAGAAAGTGGCAAAGGGAAACCAAATAAGTAATGACTGTCATTTAAAAGTTATCAAAAATGCTTGTTTATTGTCATGTGACAGTTATATGGGAGTTTGGTCGATAGGAGTCAGTTTTAGGGTAGTTAGAGGGCAAGAGGTCTTTAAAAAGAATGCATTTTGAATGTAAGAGACAATGGTGGTCAAGGAGGAAGTAGTTTGAAAGAAAGAATAAATAAAATCTCTGTCATTTCAGTATTTTTTTTTGACTGTCATAACAGTGTTGTCCATTATTGTTTGATTTCAAAGTATTTACAAGTTTCTTGGCATGTAAAGTTGGTGTTTTGTAAGATTTAAGGTTGATTGAAGAATATCAACGATTTGTTAAAAGTCTCTTTTACATTGGAGACAAATATATTGTAAAAGTTTATTAGAACAGTGTTGAATAAATTACTGTCTAACATAAGCACGTGACAGTCACCTTGCTATTTTGTAAACAAACAATTTGTCCACAAACAATTATTGGCAATGAACAAGATCCTTCTCCATTAACTGATTTTCATTGGATAAAAAATGCAAAATTATCCACCACCCGCTGCCCACTTCCAGTTCAAAATTGTAGCATGTTCAATGGGTTGGCGAAGATTTGGACAAGAAAAACCTTTCTACAATTTGGATTGTCCAGTGTGGTTATATGGATTGTGGAAAACATCCATCATCCATTTGCTTCGAGCTATAAGAGGATTGTAACTATTCAAATTGATCATATGATAACAACTCCCATAGTTTGAAAATGACACTTCATTACATCTCTTCTTTTAAACCTCCGTCGAGAATTCAAGATTAAGTGATCAAGTTTTTTTTAATTGAAGAATCAAAGCAAGCAGAAAGTGGCTTATCCGCATCAGTAAATGAGGATACATAAAGTTTTGATTTGTCAACATACTCCTGTATTTGACATAACAGTCCATGTTGTTTAGACATCCCCAGTGGTTTCAATAAGCCCAACATAATGTTTACATCTGAACATAGTGGATTAAACATATTGAGATGATGTTGAATACCAATTTTGGTATTGCTGGAACATGATGAAGTAACAATTTGGGTATTTGAAACATGTGAAGGAAATGTAGAGGGGCTTGTTCTTGACATAGCAGCCCCAAGCATGTCATTGTCCAATTCAACCACGTCTGGATGTATTCCTGAGTCAGAGGAATTCATAAAATTACCATTTTGATCTATTTTAGTCTAAAATGGCATGCCTGCACCATTTTTTGAAAGTGAAGCATGCAATGTTGGCAGCTCAGCATTGAGTGTTCCCCATTTTATGAAATTTCCTATAGCTTGAAGGTTATAAGAGTTATGTTTCTCAGGGAGTTGGTTTTCTACTTTTAGCTTCTTTTTTGAATATGTTATGTTCACTTTTGAAGCTTTCAGACTTACTTCCACTGACTCATCTTTATTATCTACTGTAAAAGAAACAGGAAGATGTTGCTGAGTATTTTGCGCTATCAGCTTTAGCACATGCTTGAAACTGGCAAATTGGCTTGCAGCTGAAGACAGATCTAATGAAGACGGATTGTCATCTAGACTTGTGTGATTGTCCGTAGCACGTCCCTGTTTGTGTGGAATGACACTACACATCGAGCTCTCTCTTGTTCTTTGTCGTCTCTCTCTATGCTTCACTTATGTACTTTTGGCTTAAAATAGTCCCATCTGCATGCCTTATATTTTTCAAGCATGCAAAATTCGATAATTTTGTGTTCCTGGTTGTTACCTTCAATCGCGAATTTACTTTTGCTTGCCTCTATTAGGTATAAGCCTTTCTGGAACTATTTATTTGTCCAACAAAAATTCTATATTTAGTTATGATGAAAAGTTCAGAGGAATTGATCTTTAAGGGTGAAATACAAGTAAATGTAGACTATATATGAGAAGAATCAATAAGAGAAGCTAAGTGAGAGCCCTAAATTAAAGTTCTTGAATAGGAGTTCAAATAAAGTGCTAGCAGTAAAAAGTGATAACAGATTCTACCTGAGTAACCATACTACTGTATAATCATAAAAAAACATGTAGCACAAAATTATAATCCATCAATGAAGTGACCCATGCAATCAATATGTCAATGCATTTAACTTCCCCAAAAATAAACATGCAATAAAACTACACAATCTATTTTCTTAGAACAAATCAAGTTGCTATACATAACAAATAGAGAGTAAAGATAAAATATTGAATAAAAGCATCATAAGGTCTGACCCAATTATAGCTCACAGAAAGACAAAAATAGTTGGTTCATAGGAAATACCTACCTCAAGCCTGAAAGCTATGTCTGGATATCTTTCCCTGCTATATGGTGTCCATGTGCACAAATGTCAGCACAAATACTGTCAAATACATTTACCAGATGTAATGAATCATATTTGCAGTATTGTTAAAGGAAAATTGATTAATCAAATTTTCTAGACATAAAAGAAACATTAGAAAACTCATAAGATAAGTATAGTGCATAAGACTACTCTAAAATAAATGCATAAGAATATCAATAATCTTCCAAAAAAAAAAACTGTGACCATACCTCCCTCATAACTCTGATTCAGTAAAAAATGAATGAGTGTTTCTTTTAAATATCTAACCATCATCAAATCATATAATAAAAAATGTAGATTGGCATATACTTTTCAAGAATAAATCATATTTGATGATTAATCTTACTATTGTTTCTAAAACAATGCAATCAACAATTATCCTCATGTCAACCAAACCTTTCAACAGTTTATTTCGTAAAGTAACTTCTTCATTGATTGATTTTCATGTGTACACATGATTCTTCTTTCATGACTCAATCTTATTTTTTTGTCTGAGTTGTTCAATACAATTCAATTCTTAATCTACTCTTGCATTATATCTTTCAGAATGCTCTTCTTTTTAAAGAAAAATGAAATCTGCATCATAGAAAAATGTGAGTCATCTTTCTTGTTTCAATCAATATTATCACCTCTTATTATTTTGTGCCAATGTATGAAGCTTCCTCTATATAATCCCAATCTTTACCATGCCTTTGTCTTCTTTTACTTTCAAATCAGTTATGAAAACCAAATTCTTTTAAAATTGATAACTATCTTTTAAAAAAAAAACTTGGCAAAGATCTTTATGACATAATAAATCCGTTTTCCTTGAAATAACATTCTTCAATCATAGTAAATAGGTTTTCTTAGAGAAGTGTTTGAAGTGAACTAAGTAAAGATTAGTTGAAATTGTTGAACCATACTTCATCATTTCTCATTAAATTGATTGAGTTTGTCCAGCTAACCAAGCATAACAGAGTTAGAAGTAGTTACTTCTGACCTTGAAGCTGTATAGAAGAGGTAAAATCTCTAAATCAAGTTATCCACATTATTCTCTTCAAGCTCAACATATAGTGCAGTGTCATCTCCAAATTGGATTTTCATTATTGTCATTGTTGGGTAGGGATAAACCTATGATCTTAGCAGTCAAAGTTGATTATCTTAGAAGATAGAATATAGCATTAGATGCAATAACAAAGAGTGTAGAGGCAAGAGGACATTCCTACCTAATTGACCTCTCCAAAGAGAATTTCTCTGAAAAGGGATCCATTAACCTCTACTTGAGCTACATCATCTTTCAATAGTTTTAACCATCTTTCTAATTGACCTCTCTAAAGATAATTTATTTGAAAGGGATCCATTAACCTCTACTTCAGCTACATCATCTTTCAATAGTGTTAACCATCTGACAATTTCTTTTAGAAAATTCAAATTCCTCAAGGGTAACCTTGAGAAAGGACCACTATGCCCCATGATATGTTTTTTCAAAGCCCAAAGGAAGGACAAAAGAGTTCTGTTTGAAATATCTAGCCCCATCACATAGCCTCCAAAGTGGTTAGGAGGTTTTCGAAAATATATCTCCCTTTTTTGAACCTTGTTTGAGTCACACCGATGAATGGGGTATGTCAACTAGTCTCTAGCTAAGATCTCTTCAAGGATATGAATTCAGAGGTCCTCAATGGTAATTTGAGAAAGGACCACTCTGACTGTTGGTACTCTCAATTTCTTGAGAGTAACATGTTGACATCTGGCTACAGATGCCCTGTTTTCACTTTTGAGCATTAATGCCCCATGAGTTTCATGCTATATCAAGTGAAATATGTTTCCCCACCTTGCATTCAACCCATACATTGCATGTCCCTATACTTCAGATTGAAGTTGTTTGGTAATGAGTCATTTCTAGCTTGTCTCAATCTACATTTTTGCCTTGTCTCAATCTGCATTTTTGCCTAGTCTCAAACTAGTTCAACATGCCTATTTTGCAATTGAATATTTTAGTCCTTATTGAGTGTCATGGCCTACTAGCCTAGGGGTATGATCATTGTGTATCAAACATCTTATCATTAAATTTTAATGGTGATCATGACATCAATGATCCCAAAACTACAACTTTAATGTCTGCACTCCTCCTTTTAGTTGCATATCAAATAACTCATTTAATTATAATATCAGATCCCCTCCATTTTCCATGGTACATTGTTCTAAAAGATCTAGATTGAAGTTCTCATAGTTCTTCAAGGTCATTATTCTTTATAATCTGTAATCCATGAGCTATAGCTTCAAATTCAACAATTACTACATCACTGACAACTTTTTCCTTATCTGAATCTTCAATTCTAGCTTCATCATTATCTGAATTGTGATTTAGTATGGAACTCTTAATTATTGTGGAATCCTAATATTCTACTTGAGCTATTTTTTCATGTAAAATGTTATTATCGCCTCTAACATCCTCACTTGCAGCACCCCATTCGCCATCAGACAAATTTGATGTCGGAGGGAACTTTGAATTCAATGTATTTGTCATTTTTGTTATGGATCTTTTATGTAAAATTTATTGAGGGTTAATGGAGGAATGTAGAAATTGTGAGGTTCAATTGTAATGTATTGGATTTGAAGAATAAATGAAACATTTATAAGTTTTTATTTAATAGTCCTTGTAATTTGTAGTAAAAGTTGCATTTTAGCTTGTCTTAGAATATTCATTTATATGTAAATGGATTGAATGAGCATTAAAACTGATGTAGGAATAATGTATGATGAATAATATATTTTTTGAATCAATATTGGGTACTTGTCATGATATGTACAGAGAGACCTAATATATTTTCTTAAAATTTCTATAAAAACCTTTGCCACAGACCCATCAGAAAGGGTTTGGATATAAATTCAATTTGAACCGTTGAAAAATTGTGATTCTTGGTTAAGATTAAAGTACATTTCCTTCATTTGGTCTGTCTTCAAATGGTTATGTTAAGAGTGAGAAAAGTGATTCCCTATATGGATGCGTATGCACATTTTTCTTTTTTTTTGTGACAGACAATGCAAGTCTTGGTACAAAGAGAATGAGTTGTTATTTTTAATCGAGTTTGTTTCAGGATTCTCCACAAATAATCAAATACACATGTCGTTGGTTTTGGTAAAAGAAATGCTTGAAATAAAGATAGCATTTGAATATGCAACAATAAGTAATAAATAACTAAAGAGGGACTTCATAAGAGAACTTAGCATCCACGAACAATATAAAGGAAGTCGCATTGGACATAAAGGTTCTTGTCTGATTGCCAAAAGATAAAACATATGAAGATTGTCATGTAAATTAAAGGTCTGATATTTCTCAAAAACTAGGACATAAGTCATGGAATTATAAAAAGATAGGGTGCATGGTAGAGTAGCTGGCAAGTAAAAGTTGGAGCAGGTCAACAATGGGCTGTAGAGTCAGGCTTGATATGCAACAAATTAGTCAAGCTCCAAAATTTGAAATTAAATTTCACTTAAATTTTATGTTTTTTTTATAGGTTTTAGTGTGGACAGTTATAGATATAAACATCATAGAATGACAGAAGATGTTTTATTTGATCTTTAGATTGCTGCCACAACGATACTCTATAATGCTATTAAACAAGAAACTCCTCATGCACTTGACATGTAAAAATCAATTATTCTATTATTTGCTGGTTAGCCTTCTGATAAAACTAGCATGTCATTCAGTCACTTTGGATGTGACATTCTGACTCCACTTTTAAGTTGATTAAACTGAACTCAAAGCCACCCTAGATAGAAATTTTGTCCAAATGGGAAATTAATTTGCTAGTAATAGAAATGGAACCATTATTTCATGTTGACAAAGCATCAAACAAACGTAAGGGTTTGAAGGAAAATTGCATAAAGTGATCTGCCAAAATAGCTCCCAAAAAATGATTGCATATCTCATTCTAAACACCTTTATTGTTATCTCTTTTTGTGATCATGAAAGCATTGATAGAGAGTTTAAGTTGGACAATCATATCATTAAAATGCTAAATAGATATTAGAGACCCTAGATATAAATTTTGTCCAAATGAAAAGAAAAGAAGTCAAAAGAAACTTATTCAAATATTATCTTAAAAAAATAGAATCATATACAATCTGTAATGAAAATTATAATAATATATTTTAAATGAGCGCAGTGATATTCTACATGGAACAAGCATGGCTACCGTTAGGTCCTTTTCCCAAAAACTAGAAGTACTCTCTAGTAATTTGATTCCAATTTTAGTTCATGTGAAAACATTACATTCTAAAATGGATGATGCTTTTGTTTGAAGAGAAAAAAATGTAGCCATGGTGGGATGAAATAGTAAATGTGGGACATGGAGATCTGAAAACCCTAATCAGGTCAATGAGGAGCGATGATTCTTTATTCATGATATGCCATCACCAAAAATTAAGTGGACAATCCAGAGATGGTAGGAGAAAGAGGAGGGAGGGGTTATATCAAGGGCATATGGACTCTCCATAAGGCTCTACTGTTGTTTAATGCCAAGAAGCTCGATGACAAGAAAAGAATGAGAGGCAGGCATAAGGAGAGGACATATTGATCTTTATATAAACCTTCAATCACCTTAGGATCTTGAGTAAGGTTGTAATCAGAAGATGAAGTTGCATAAACCTGTTTAAATACATTTTTACATATTCTAAAGGAATTATTCATAGAGTTTACAAATTTGTTAACTTTCCACCACGTGTTGAAAAAATATTACCTTGTCAACATGTGTGCTCAAATGCATCCATATGGAACAACTCCATTCCATAAATGGTAAGCCATTAGTACCTGCATTCTTCTTTTTTTGATTAGATACAAGCAATTCTTGCCTGCTAGAATGCCTCTACCAGAATGCCTGCCAGAATGCCTCTCCATGTCACACCATTGTCTGCTCAATTTGCTGGTAGTGAGTATCAATATTTTAAAGTCCTGGTGGTGGAGGTATTAATGGGAGTCGACCTGTTTACTAATTCTTTTCCATGTTATCAACTCTCTGATGAGATTTTGCACTAGATCTTAACCTACAATGCATAAAATACTGTTATTTCTCTTTTGATTTTTCTCTATAGAAGCTTGTCAAATCATAGTACATGGATTTAATAGATCAAAGGAACTAGTTGAAAGAATTTGACGAGTAACTACATTATTTAAAAATTACACAAACCCATGGCATGTGTAAGAAACATCTTGGCAAAGCTTCTATAGACACTTTCAAAAATACTAAATTACCACTTGTTTAAATCAACAATCACATTTCTATAAGAACTAGCCATCCACAGATAAGCTACCTGCGAGCTAGTTTTGTTAAATTATCCTCAATATCATCTTCCTCGTGGTTGACACTGACAAGAGGAGCTACATGAGTTGATGTTCTTTTTCATGTAACAGGAGACCTTGTAGTAATGGAGTCATGTTTCCCTAGCACACGATCTAATTCATCATTCAATGCAAGACCTTGACCAAGAAGCTCCTCGTCCTTGCATTAAATTTGAAATAAAGGTGAACCAGCTAGATAATGGGCTAATAAAACATGCTTTATTGCTAGTGAGAAGCATTAAAAACTAGTTCACTTTGCATTTGTAACCTTGGGCAAGGTCTTAGCAACATACTTGGATTAAACCTTTGATGTAAAGGAGAAGTACACAAGCTCACAACCCTCAAGAAGGCTTTCTTAGATAAGAAGTTTCTAAGTAGACACAAATCCTCACTAATAATGCTACTGCGATTTTCTTATTTAAATCCAAACAAAGTTGTATTATCTTGGGTAGAGAAGACTACTGTTGTTTGTGGTTAAGGATCCTTTAGGTCAGTAGAATCACATGCAAATTGGATGTGACATTGCAGTAAGCAAACTATAATAAGAGCTAGGAGCTTGCCTAGTGATCAGGGCTTGAAACTGGACAATGCATGAAGCATTTGTAGGCATTTGAATCTCAAGCATCACCAGCTCAAAATCAAACTGAAAAGGAAACTTGGCGAATAAAACTAAATAAAAATAGTCTTCTTGAGTAAACATCAACATTGTATGAACAATACCATTACAATGCATTATACTTGGTACAAATATATTGTTGGCTAAGTATAAAGAACATTGGTGGTGAATTCATGTCCAAGCTGCAAAAGCAAAGACATTTACATAAAAACTAAGCAACCCTATCTGGCAGGAAAAGATATATAGAGAATTCTGACTGAAATTACAAATTCATGCTAAAAAACTTAAACCATAAGAATTGTTCTATAGAATAATAAAGAAGAAAGATGAAGAATCAAACACCCGAAGGATACAATGTTGATGCACCTTCAGAAAGATCGTCTGAAAGACATCCTATGCTCAGGCTGAAGGAGCTTTGAGATTCATTACTACAGTCGAGAATGGGCTCATCTTCAATCTTCTGAAGATTGAAGATGAGCCCATTCCTGAGTGTAGTAATGAATCTCATATAATACAATCTCATCTATGAAGTGTATTAAAAGCTAATAGAGCATCTTTGCTAGCTGATCTCCCTTACAAACCATAGGAGAATGTCAAAGATAGTCATGATGCTAATAGGCACATCGTGACTATCTTCGACATTCTACTATGGCTCTTGTGGTTCTACTCTTATAACATGAGGCTTCCTCTTCTTTTTTCAAGAATAAGGTTGATGTGGCCCTGTAATAAGAAATAAATGGGTTTAATTTGGATTATGTACAACACAAAGAAAACCAATATGTAATAGCAATTTTTAACAGAGAAATGAACTATATAAACTTATAAAGCTCATAATAATAAAAGGCCATAAACAAGAGCTAAATTCTGAGTAGAAAAACTTCGAACACATGAAGCGTACCTGATTGATCAAAATCAAATCACTGCCAAGCCTTTTAACCACTCCTTAATAGCACTTTCTCTATCACCAAGTTTGCAGCAGGGTTTTTGTTTATTTTTGGATTTAACATTAATATGGCATCTCCATCCAGAAATTTCTTCAGAGCCTGAAAGATTTATACATGAAGTGATCAAAAACTCAAAATTTGTCATGAGAAATAGAGCCCCAACACTGATAGTTTATACATCTGCTAAAATCATAACAACCCTGTTCAAGGAAAAACATCCTTTAATTCAATATGGTTCACAAGAAAAGACTCAGTTTATACAATTAAGATGAAAAACATTAGTAAGGGACATTTATTGTGAGCACAACAAATATATTGTTCACAGAAATGGCAGTGAAAATGACATTTGTATTTGTACCAAGTACAATTAATTATGTCATGTATCACCACATGGGTACCATATGCAAAAGAAACATTAAAAGCCATCATAAATACTACCTTTGATTAGTCTCTGAAACATAACAATCTTAGATGATGGAACTTCAACATCCCTGGAAAATAATTCACATAAGATGTTAGCTAGCTCTAAACTTCAGTTTAGGCAATTCCTAGATAGCATTTAATATTTCTTGCAAAGCATTCAAAATTCAAAACTATTATAAAAGAAAATCTCAATCAAAACTCTGTGACCTCTAGCATCCCTCTTGTCCGTACAAATGTGGAAGTTTTCATCAATGCATGGGCATTCATCACCATCTCCAAGCTTTATCTCTGAGACCTATTTAATTCTCTATCTTAAATGATGAAATATATAAGCATTTATATAGTAAGATTTTAAAGTTTTAAATGCCAATAAACTTCAATAGAATACATATTTTACGAGCTTTATTTCTCAACATGTTTTATGGGAAACTAGAATTTGGCGGCTAGCGATGCAGAGTGTATGCTTAGCGACTGAAAATATAAGACTCTTATTCTTAAATAATATTAATTTTTTTGTGAAAATTCTTTCCAAAGAGATGAGCCAAGTCTAAGCCCAAGGAATCACCAAATTTTAATGTCTAATGCCTACACCTTAGATCAAGCAAATTGAGCCTTGGAAACTTTTCCAGAGCTGAAATCATTTCCAAAAAGTTTTAGAGAAGTCATAATGAGTAGTCTCATTACAAAGTTTTAGAGAAGTCATAATTGGCATTCTTATTACTACCAACAGAAGACACGAAAAGGTGGGGTAACAGCCATCAGCAATAGGTGAACAATACGGAGGGCCCTAAAATGACTGAGAGAATGGATCTGTAATCAAAAGGCCAAAATGGATTTTTCACCCAAGGTACCCACTCCTCTATTAATTATTTTTTAGTGGTTTCAAATATTTCCACACACATAGACTCAAATGTATGCACTCTTTGCTGACTGGTATTGTATTGTTATAGAGTATACTACTAATTTGGGTACAAATAGTACAATAAAACCACATTGGATGACATTCCATCAATCATCATATAATGATGTTGCAGTCCCCACTAATCCAATCATTTCTTCACAATCTAATCCAACAAAGAAAGAGGTGGTAGATCTACTTGGTCCTTAGTATCCTCCTATTTAGACTGATCCAAACTATCATAGAATTGGTTTGGTGATATCGTAAAGCCAGTACCCTTCTTGTGAACATTCTGAGTCTCAGCTATGTGAACGATTGCCAAATTTTTCCCAGGCAACATATGATCCTTCAACAAGCTTTTATACTCCAATAATGAGACCTAGTTTTGATGGAGATATTAGTTTCTGTACATTTCTTGGATCTATTGCTGCTACCAAGTATAATGGGAATCTTATAATTTTATCTAGTTAGAACGGGTCATCATCACAAGAGTGTGGAAACTCTTTGGTACTCTCCAATGTAGGTCCCAGCTTTAGCAACCCAAACAACTAGAATTGTGCAAATAACAATACCATTGGCATAGCAAACCATGCTTCTCTTTCATGAACCTGCTAGTATACATATTCAACACTATCCTCCTAGCTATATCCTATACCATCCATATATTCCATATGTGTATGTGCCATCCTAAAAATGCACAATTTAGGAGGCAATAGTGGTTTTACATAGCTTCCTATTGGTAGGTCATATCCACCAATAGCTACTAGTGTGAAATTCTCTATGTCATCATAGTATAAGCCAGGGATGGCTATTGGGAACTCTCCCCATATTGACATTCTTGCAAGTTATGGTAACTATACCACAAAATCATTAGGATATAGTGAAAGTCTTACTGCAACTGTAGGAAATGTATCATTTTTTGATGATATTGGAGGACCCTATTATAAAGAAAATAATTTGTATATTGCTGGTCAGTAGGCTGAAGAATTTGGACTATGGTTTCCTCAATAGCCTCGAGATCTTTTAGAGGTGCAAGAAAATTCATATTAAAACATGCACAAAATTACCCAAAGTCAAGATGTATAGCTTTGACTAGCATGGTATCAATCACCAAATTGCTATAATGCAAAGTGAGCTGAGTTGTGTTGAGTAGTCATACTTTCTAGAAGTTTTATGTTATAAGAAATATGTCTTTTGAAATTTTCAAAAAAATGTATTTTGTTTTCTTTGTAATCAAACGCTTATAAGGCTAATGTGGTTGTTTGATATTTGGCTATCTGCCACTATTTTTTGAGCCACAGGTCTGGAGTATGTAGTGCATTCGTAAGAAAGTAATATTTGATGACATTCACTAATTTTAATAGCTCTACCCTATTATCTACTGCTTTTCCTAGAATAAGGAAAGTTGTTATTTTATAATAATATATGAAGAGCATTTAAATTACTTATTTCTTCGTTAGTTACTAACTCTTCTGTAGGTTGTCATCCAATTTCCAATATCAGCAAAGATTTTTCAATTCCTACCATCATGGCATATGGTTAAAATAGTCCATCTTCAAATTAATTGAAATTTCTAATGTCCATCTCCAACCCACTATGGCAATATAATTTAATTGAATTAATCTTAATAATTTACAATCTTGTACAGCTAAGACCCCAATGAAACATTTCATCTTGAAAACCTATCATAAGCTTGACCAACCACGTAATACAACATTTACGATTCCAGTGGATCTTGGGCTTAATAAAGCTAAATGAAAAACGTATAATACTTATAAAAAAATTGTATTATGAATAAATTTATTGCAGCCACATATATTTTTAAAGCAAAACTAGTAGACTTCTACTATAGGGGAAGGCCAAGAATGAATTGATTTTCCAAACCAATTTGTTTTGCAGCTAGGTTTGCAAAAAAAATGGTGGCTTGGAAAATAAAAGGTTCTGAATAATGGTTTAGAAATAGAATAATATTTAACTGACCTCTTCTAAGAAGATTAAAAAAATGAACCTTGACAACCTGAGACAAACTATGTAACCAATAGAAGAGCCAAAGACAACAAACAAAACATCATGGATACATAACAAGTTTGTAAACATATGAAGTGTAAAAGCCTTTATACAACTCTATTGATCAGGTTATTCATAGATATTACCAACTATATCAAACACAAAGAACATTCAACCTCGCCAAATGGAAGCAACTCAGAGAACTTTCATTCTATACAAGAAAAATTGCAAAAATTAATTTAAGTGTTGTGTAAAGTCCTATTTGTATAATAGATAGTATTGTTTTCCTGCAGTGTACATCTTCAAACTACTACTTAGTCGAGTGAAAGAAGTTTGTAGTATGATATTAGATAATTCATAGCAAAACTTTCCTTTTCAATCATTTTGAAGGCATTATGCATCCAAGCATAGAAGTATAAGCTCAAAGTTTGTGCTTGATCTTCATCCACTATTTCTATTGCCTTTCTTACTAGAGGATACCCATTAATGGTAAAAATAAAATCTTTAGCTTACTAGTGGGTTTGTTGTAGTATTTGGGCTGTGAGCTGGCTGCTCAAGCAATCTCCCCAGTAATTTCTCAACCATTATTATGTTGCCTTTCGTAGATGCCAAGTGCAAAGGTGTTCTTCCCTCACAATTGATTGCAGAAACTAAGTCCACGAAGGATGATTTGAGTAAAATATCCACAACTAGGTGCCCATTAATTCCTTTTGCTATTAAATGTAAAGAGTTTTGGTTCAACTTATCAAGGGTAACTACTTTTAACTTCCAGTTCTCGATACAATCATTGCATGAATCAGCTTGTCGAATAAGTGCTGCCTAGTGAAGAAAGGTTCTTCCCCATTTATCCCTTCTGTTAACTTTGTACCATTCCATATATGCTTCACCGACCATTCGGGAGATTTCTCCATTTTCTGATTTGGTTGCATAATCAAAGAGGGTTTTTCCATGTTCATCTTGTAGAAGCTCGCCCTTTAATAAATTTACCATATTCTGCAGACACTTCGAGTTTCCTTTGAGGATGGCCTTTCCTACAATCTTCAAACAAACGTCTTTACCATTTTCGTTCATGAAATCTTTCAAATCCCTCCGTTCTAGCATTCATCACCTATATCTTGCATAACAAATGTGATGCCCTGCATACCATGAATATATTCAAAGGGCCCATCAAAAGGAATTATAGTTTAGGATAGAGTCACTGATCCTGCAACACAAAAATGTGACAAGCTTTTGCCCTGATCCCTACAAACTACTCTCATCCAGCCTGTAGGCAAACAAAGACACAACATGAGCTCCCTGTGAACACCCACAACATCTTGAGCATCTGGCATGTGGAGTAATTGCATCACGGTATGCTGCGATGGAATTCAAGTGTGGAGATTCCAAATATTTTAGGAAAACTCAAGGAAACCCTACACCATGCTCCAGGTCGAGCTCCTTCTCGCCCGCTCCATGGACATTAATGAAATTGAAAATGAATTTTTATTTTGAAGTTAAGCCCGTGTTGGTCAAAATTTTGACCAACATGGGCTTAGATATAAGAAAAATAAAATATTTCCTTTTATAATTCGACCAACATTTACCTTTTCAATTGATGGTCGAAAATTTTGGTCAAAAATTGAGGTAAAATGTAGTAGTGCTATGAAGAATGCATCTCAAACACATGGATATACAGGTGCATGGATTTCAGTACCACTTGATGTTACCGATACATTTGATAAAGATGATGAAAATTTTGATGATATTCCATTGATTTTTGATGATTATAATCATATATCTGGATTGGTAAATGTCGGTCAGTATCATAAAAATTAATCTCAACTTGTTAATTAATTATCAATTGATTTCAACTATGTTATATATATTGTACACATACATTCATGTATACTTGTTATGCAGGAGATGTCTTTGCAGAGATTGTTGAGCCTGGAAATCATAAAGGTGTCAGTTATTATTTATTGCGATGTACTACAGAGAGGAAAAAGTTATATGACCCTAAAGAAAGTGATGGAATGTTGTTCCCCATAGGTAAATTATACATATACATGTATTCACATACATATTTAAATAAATAAATAAATATCTAGGTAACTTTATATCTATCAAATTTTAAAATACTTAAATTTGTGGTGTAGGTTCTGTTGTGATAGAGGGAACATATTTGAAGCAAGTGAAAATAGTCCAACATGGAATACACTTTGTTGATTATCAACCTGACAACAAGGTTTTACAATACAACCACCTGGTCGTTGCTACTGGGCTTTGTCTACATCCAGTCAAACTTAAGTGTGTACGTCGCAAGTGGAGACTAGATAGTGAAGATCATGAAAATATATTACATGTTATAAGTGTACATCATGGTTGATTAGACCTTTGAGATTTATTTTATAATAATCTGAATATCAACTTTGATGAAATGTGTTTTTAATTGTATGATCATAGTCTTAGTTATCATTAGTTTATTAAAAAACTATAATATTAATTGTACTATGGATGAATTTAATAATTTAACAACTTGATATAAATAGGCTTTAAGTTAGTTCAAACTTATACAATCATATCCTATAGATTTATATCAAAAATAATTTAATATCTTACAATTCTTAAATATCACCTTCTTTTCAAACTATTGAATTTCATCATGAATTAAATGTGTTTTTAATTGTACAATCATAAGTTCTTAATTATCAAATTTAGTTTATCAAAAAACTATATAATTTAATAATTTAAATTAATTGTACCATGGATGAATATTATATTTTGTAAAAGTTTTCTAAAATAATGTATTGGCTTACCTAATTAACATATTTTTATCCACATAAAACTAATATTTATCTTTAGTGGGTTAGTAATTGATAATTTAAGAAATATGTATCTTTCTAACTTCCTACTAATTGATAATTGATATACATGTACACACATCTCAAGATCATGTTCTATAGCTACAACATTAAAAAAAAAACACATATGTACACATATACACATCTCAAGAATAAACATTTACAAATCTAATATATCTCTATGTATCTGAAATGCAAACTGTAAATCTCGAATAAATACATGTATGGAGCAAAATATAAAAAGTCATATATACATACATGTGATGGTATATAACTATTGAAATACTCAATAATCAAATAAATAGTGAAAGTACATGTATGTCATCAAGGAACTAAAATACACATGTACATGTAAACTGGACCTCCAATATATAAATGCATCAAAAAATATATAAATCTAATCCACTACTAGAGGGACCCCTCAAGACGCATATAAATAGAACAACCATCTGATTGAGTCTCCTGTACATCCTCTCACCGAGGCGCATCAACCAAGCCCTGCAAATATATATACATATATACATACATACATGTTAGAGTTCTATCTTTAAAACATCTATATACATATGTGCATCATGTACATGTACATTCAAATTAAATACGAACTTGCATATATATAGATATATATATCTAGTTTTCAAAATATTTAAATAACTTTGAACAAACTATTTAAAACTCAAGTACCTAAGCACTACCAGGTGCCTCAATAGAATCATCTCTCTCATGTACATGATGCCCTGAACCAATAGTATGTGTAACCATTTGCTCAGCGACCTGTGCCTACATGATTTATTATGAGTTAAAGATTAAATTAAATATCTACATATATATATATATATATATATATATATATATATATATATATATATATATATATATATATATATATATATATATATATATATATATATATATATATATATATGAACTGAATTTTTCAATAAATGAACATATTTTTTAATTTCATATATATTTAAATTTACAAATAAATTATATATGTACCTAGGTCTCCGGAGGTGGAGGATGATCAACAGACTCCATCGTATCATCTATTGATGCACTTGAGCCTGAAACTCCATGTCCAACTACTAGTAAATTTGAGTGAAGTGGACTGTGTAACTGGCTGGGTAATGGTGTAGAATCAGTGCTGCCAGGTCTGAACAATAGGTCCATGTACGATGAAATACCCAGGCTTGAACTAGTATCAATCTCAGACAGACCTCACAACTACTCACCAAAATCATCAAGACCCTCAGTTGTGATATGGACATCTCCAACTTGTATGCTCGAGTCATCTATAGAGTGTCGTGATCCTGGTGCTGAATGCTGTGAGCTATGCATAGGTGTATCATCTGTCAATAGTGTGGTGGCCTGTTTCTATGGAACTATACCAAGGCTCTGATGCTATCTAACAACATCCATCACTGAGTGTACTGGAATCCTTTGTGTATCATAAATATAGCTAATAAAGTGCAACATATCCTCCAAAAAATACAATTCCATATCCATATGTGTCTGCTATCCTAAAAGACCACGAATATCGCTTGGCAGTGGTAGCCTAGTAGCTCTATATGCATCATCAGAGGAGGCACCTAAAGTGCTACTAGATGCCTGTGAAGATGGTCGATCAAGTGGACGAGGACATTGACTATGAAGATAACGACCAATAGAATCTGATGTGATACTAGCCGCCGCAGATGCAATGTGCCCAATAGTGTCAATTGCTCCCCTTTGGGAAGCAATGATGACTCTATCTGCAATAGGCACATGTGCAGGAGTTATAGGAGGCATCCATAGTCCAACAAAATGTCTAAGATTTGTAGGTGGCAGACGATCTACACTACAGTACTGGTCACGATCTGCGATTCGACCACGCCCCTATCCGCAATAATCAGGAATATCTAAGTAGTTGATGTTGAGCCCTATACGAAACTCAGCATACAACTGCTATGCAAAATAAAGGGGTATCTAGTCGTTATTAGGATAACGACTATGTGCAGCTAAAAATCGTGGATAGATCATACTAACAATAATAGGGTCTCTGCATTGTGTGACTCTATAGCCTCTCACCCTACCCCGTGTTCCCTCATACGCTAGAAAGAGCTCTCTCTGGATGACGTCTTTGGGGGCTACCCTCTTGATGTCATTGAACGATGCATTTCCTGAAACCTTAGCCCTAAGCTCCCTATATATGGAAGCTAATACAGCAAGAGTAAATGAATGGTGAGCTCTAAACCTAGCTGTCAAATCCTATAAACTCCTAAATATCATAGTACATGTCTCTATAAAGACCATCATTAGAGGTCAATATAGAGTGTTGTAGTCTAGCAATCTCCTACTCTGAAAATGCAAATAAAGCATCAATATCGATGCATGGAGGTGGTGTAGTAGGACCTCCAGCAGGAGTTGTAGATGCAGCCTGACTTGGAACAGTAGCCGCACCAAGAGCCATGGCAAGACCTACACCACCAGAAGCCGAAACATGAGCTGCACGACGAGCCCCACCAGAAGCTGTAGCATGAACCCCACCATGAGCTACATGAGGAGCCAAATCAGGAACTGCATCAGGCGCTACAATAGGAACCATATCAATCTGTGCTGTAGTAGGAGTCACAACAGGAACTACATCAGGTGCCGCACCAGGATCCGTATCAAGCTGATCGTGTGAAGCCATATCTGTAGAAATGTATGAAGAGCTAAACTGCCTACTATACACACAATTTTTTATTTTTAAAATTAAAAATTATACACATGTAATTGAACATACATCACACATCATGGACCTAGATAATCTGTAATACATCCAGACCTAGATTAATTTGCATATAAGTATAAGATAACTTTAAAGTTGAGAGTTTGGTTATGGTTAGAGTTAATTTATTGTTCTAGGATTTTATTATAATTTGGGTGGTATTATTAGAGAATTCAATTAAAGGGTAATAAGTTATTTATATTACTCTTAAATGATAATGTTTCAAGGTTTAGGTTTCAAGTTGGGTTACATATATATCATTTAAAACAAGGGTCATACTTCATGTATGTACATGTGTTTGAATGTATGTGCATGTATCTCAAATGTAATTTTTAACAATTCAGGATTAGGGTCAACTTGTTTTAATTTTATGTAAGTTAGGCCTCAATTAGGTTTTGAAATAAGGTTTTAGTGTAATTAGGCTCAATTTTAGGGTAAGATTTAAGACCTTATGACATTGTTAGGATTTACACAAACTTACATAATTTTTAGCATTAAATTTAGGGGTTAATATTAAGGTCCATGGTTAAGAATTTAGGATAAGGGAACTTAGCATATGAAGTTTATGATTTGGTTCAAGATTATGATTTAGGGTATTTATTATCATTTATAATCTTGGGTTTAGAAATTAAATTTTAAGATCAAGGTTAGGGTTAGGGTTTGGATAATGGTTAGGGTTAGGGTTTGGTTAGGTTAAGGTTAGGGTTTGGATGTACATGTAAGTTATATTCATACCTAGATATGCAAATTAATCTAC
Organism: Cupressus sempervirens; assembly: GCA_028749045.1. Classification (NCBI taxonomy): domain Eukaryota; kingdom Viridiplantae; phylum Streptophyta; class Pinopsida; order Cupressales; family Cupressaceae; genus Cupressus; species Cupressus sempervirens. The sequence continues at coordinate 414,448,391 of CM053789.1, read as the reverse complement.
ATTCTTATAGATGTATAATTTACGATCTCCCCTTAAGGCATGCCATTGAATTATATAGTTAATTATATACTTCTAATTATTAAGACATTAAAAATAATAACATATGTACATTTAAACATGAATATTGAAAACATATGTATGCACGACTATATCTAACACATGAACATATTTACATGTACATTTATGAAATAAAATATACATTTTAATCTACATTCTTATGTATACTTTAGGATCTCCCCTTAAGACATGTGTTATTAAATATAGTTAATTACACTTAGTTATAAGATAAATTAAGATCAATAGTTAACATATACACAAATTATACATATAAAAATGTGAATTTATTAAAAACATGTACATACATCTACTTTTAACCATGAACAAATATACATGTACATCTATGTTCAAAATAAAAAATAATACATTCTAATCTATATTTTTACATGTACAATTTAGGATCTAGACCCTTAAGATATGTCACTTAATTAAACTTCTAAGATTAAGACATTAAGGTGATTTTGACATATACATAAACATTAATATCAAAAACATACATGTCTACATTTAACATTAACACACACACACACACACACACACACACACATATATATATATATATATATATATATATATATATATATATATATATATATGTTTTTTTTTTAAATTTGTTTTCTAAAATTTATATTATTATAAATTTTGTAATATTTTTCTAATGTTTTTCTATATTTTATATTATTATAAATTTTCTAATATTTTTCTAATATTTTTAAAAATTTGTTTC